>JAANYP010009455.1:0-116919 GCA_020465985.1 Centrapalus pauciflorus | reverse complement strand
AAATACACATACATGAACATGCAACGACTAAGACCGCGGGTTAATACACGGATCAGGTCGATGTCAATGCTTGTGTAAACACCGTTACTTTAAACCTTTTTTTGCACCACATTCCGCCCGTCGCCGCCGTTAGTATGCAACAGCAGGTTCGGTTGCGGTGTTTATAACAACAAATTCCATCAGATCTATGTAATCCGTTACAAATGACGCATGTACGACCATAGATCTACTTCTTTAAGACCCCCAATCTACGCACCATTACACGTTCATACCCGACTGCCATAGGAGGGCACCGGTTATGAACATTGATGCATCAACGGGCATGTTACGAACACATCTATGTACATAATCAACATGTTCGTTGACCGATTTTGCCTAGGGATCTGAGCACTACCGTACTCCGATAGTGTCCAGATGTTCCATCATCGGCGTTATAATGTATAAGAACGTATAGCTTTTACCGGCCATCAGGCACCAGAAAGGCACCGTTCACGCAGCCGCTTGCAGCTCCGTCGTTTAATATGGACGACATCACCGCCATTGGATAAATTTCCCGTATACGAGATACCGACGGTCGCTCCAGTGTGGTGCAGCTTCCATCCAACGAGAACCATCGCCGGCGACCGTGGCTCCTCTCATCGGAGATTAGGGTTTTGAAAAGCTGCGTACAAGTAAAGCAAGTGCATAGTGGAAAGACAGCTGTGGAAATGAAACACTCAAATGAGTAGGGTTTCGTATGCGTTGCCTTTATATGAATTCGGGTGGGCCTTTTAACCTAACAGTCGTGACCCATACAAAACCGACGGCCCATATTGTATTGGACTAATATAGTGGTGTATGAGTCTTGCCTCTGCATTGTTTTTGCTACGCCACATGCCAAAGCTATTTATAAACAATTTAACTTCCTTAATAATCTTTAACTTTTGGTATTTTAATTTTTTAAAAACTTAATTGAAATAAATTATTTGTTCTTTATTAATAGATTTGTTAATTTTTTTAAAAGGATATGCAGAATATTTACGTACCTATCTACTGGGTTGAGGTGCACATTTCGCGGAGTGGGACCGATCCATAGCGGGTCTTTTCCCCCGTGCCGATGATTTTTTGCAACAGAAACCCCGTTGACACAAAAACGGGATTCGATTTTAACCGATTTCGTACGAATACTATGTATCCCACTGTGCCAGTTTCGAAAATAAAACAACCGTTCATGACAAATCCGCTGATTAGCTTTTGACTTTCATTTTGGCTTTCGGCATATTTCCTTCCATCTATTTGAAAAAACTGTCATTTGTCCTTTTATTTTTATTAAAGTTGGGGTTGTTAAACTATGTTATCAATTCTACATTATACTTTATACATTTACATCTTATAACGTATAAAATTATAGCTGTAAGTAAAGTGACAAAATTTCAAGCATTATACTTTTGCTCAAAATAAATATGTTTTATATTATATTTTTTTATAAATACATACTTCTAATTAAAAAAAATATCGTACAAAAATGGGTTTTGACCGTTCAATCATGCCACGTGATAGTTGTACAATACAATAACATTTATTTTTTCCGCCTCTTTTTCAAATATATCACCTTCATTTGTTTACATTCAACATTCATATTGATTTAGTTGATTGATAAGTTGCTAATAAGTTTCATTCTCTAACATAATACATTAATGCTCACCTAATATATGTATATGTTACCGTCATCCAAAATAAATCATAATTAAATGCAGTCGTTGACTTTTTAATTTGTTGTAGAAAATGTGCATTATAAAAGGGTAGATTACAATTTATGTTCATATGGTTATATACAATTTATGGTTATCGTCTTTTTCACTTCAAAATTACAAATTTAGTGTCTATGGTCGTCAATTTGTTATGCTTTTGATCTTTTGACCTCTTATTATTTAAAAAACGACTATTTTGCCCTTTTATTTTTGTATGGCTTTTACACCCTACCACTTTATTTCCTTTAGTGTACTAATTCGAAATACTTTTATTTTATCATTGTTTACTTAAGATGTATTTGTTTTAGTATTACAATTTGATTAAACTAATAGTTTTTAATATATTGTCTTTTATTTTATAATTGTTATTACTATAATGTTAACAATATTACTAATACTAATATAAATTTTATTAATTTTAATAATAATTATAATGATTATTTTGTTTTGTTATTATTACAATTTAAATAAATTAATAATTTCTTAGTATATTGTCTTTTAGTCTATCATTATCATTATTATTATTATTATTTGACTACCGTAATAATTTAAATAATAAGAATAATCATCAGATGGTTACAATTATTCTCTCTCACACACACACACACACACACACACACACACACACACATATATATATATATATATATATATGTATGTATGTATATATGTATGTATATACAAATGTTTATTTTCGATTACTGTTTTAGAATTACTAAAACTTGAAGAAAATATAAAAAGTTCTGTTTTTATATTATTTCCATTACATACGTGAAATGGAAATTATAAATATAATTATAATGAAATAAAAGACAATAATTAAAAATTATTACTTTAGTCAAATTAATAACAAAAAAAAATAACTACACAATGATAGAATAAAAGTAATTAGAAATAATATAAAAAACAAAATAAATTGTTACGGACTAAAATTGAAACAAAACCAAAAAGACAAAATGGTCATTTTAAAAAAATTTGGAGGTCAAACGACCAAAAGCAGAACAAATTGACGACCATAGGTAGTAATATTGTAATTTTAATGTGAACAGGACGATAATCATAATTTGTATATAACCACAGGGACGAAAACTTTCTTTTCCTTTTATCCAAAACTTTCTTTCCCCTACTATTTTTCCATAAATAACTGTATTACGTTTGTAAACTATTTCATATTTGGATAAAACAATTAATTCATTTTCCAAACAAGCCTATATGATTATGTTTACAAAATATAATGTCGTGAATACTCTATATATTTTTAAGATGCATGGAATACACATAATATCATAGTCACGTAATTAAATAGACTTTTTACTTTAGACCTATATTTTGTTTTTCAACTCCTTTTATATAATCTACATTGACTTTTCCATTCAATTCATGAAATTTAAAAAAAAAAAACCTTACAATTTAATCTATTAATCATCTGCTACTTTTTCTTGAAAGAACAAAATGATGACCAGTTACATATAATGACCAGTTTAATAATGTATGTGTCATATAATTAACGAATGTGTTAACGTAAACACAAAATAAAATATAATGTTCTAAATAGTTACCTTAAATAAAACAAGTAGAAAAGTATGTGCCCTAAAACTGTGCTTAACAATAAGGTACGATAGTTATTTTGACAAAATCTAGAAATATCGAATAGTCGACGGACTAAATCCGTAATATATTATAATTTCGGGAGTATTGCCTTAATAAACGAATGTTATCGCCTAAATCATTAATCCTCACCAACCCATAGTGGTTGAATTTGTAAGATACACTGATGTCTTCCATATTAAAACTTTAATTCCACAAAAATCATTGTTGGAATTACTTGAGTATATCCATAATTTTGTGACAACTCACACGGCTGAACCTTGTGATACACACTATGTTGTATGATTACCCTTGTATATTATTTTATTCCTTATAGATGTTGGTGAAATATTAAACTCTTCATTTATGATGATGTCAATATATCATGTTATATTATTATTGCATGTGCATGTTAAATAGTTGGTTGTTCTTTACATTTTATATTTACATATAAATACTCGATGCTTCAATAGTTATTACAAATATACATGCTCCGTTTTTCCAATTTCTTATTTTATGTACTATTTGACCTATTAATTTTGCAAAATATATTTAAATATTTCTTACATACAACTATTAGTATTCATTATTATATGGTACTCTCTAATTGTAGTTAGTACGTATGTATGAACACTTAGTATTCGTTTATATTTTAATCTTTTTTATCAGCTATAAACCTTGATTTTAGCAATATGTTTTTTATGTATTACTAACGATCAATAGTTGATTAACAAATCTTAATATATACGAAAACGTTCATGTTACCATAGTATGGTTACGAATTTTACAAAACCTTATCATATTAATTTGTTGTACGTTGAGTATTACTTACCTATGAATATTATTATTCCTTAGATATTGGTGACTTAACTTTTGTGTGTTGTGACAATTGAGTTATCTTACTTCATGTATTTAACAATATATTGTTAATTTCACCATAAATTTTATGCATTCATGTGTTGTAGTTTTTTACAATGGCATGTTGGTCAACTGATAATAGTTGGTTGTTCTTTACATTTTATATTTACATATAAATACTCGATGCTTCAATAGTTATTACAAATATACATGCTCCGTTTTTCCAATTTCTTATTTTATGTACTATTCAACCTATTAATTTTGCAAAATATATTTAAATATTTCTTACATACAACTATTAGTATTCATTATTATATGGTACTCTCTAATTGTAGTTAGTACGTATGTATGAACACTTAGTATTCGTTTATATTTTAATCTTTTTTATCAGTTATAAACCTTGATTTTAGCAATATGTTTTTTATGTATTACTAACGATCAATAGTTGATTAACAAATCTTAATATATACGAAAACGTTCATGTTACCATTGTATGGTTCCGAATTTTACAAAAAATTATCATATTAATTTGTTGTATGTTGAGTATTACTTACCTATGAATATTATTATTCCTTGTATATTGGTGACTTAACTTTTGTGTGTTGTGACAATTGACTTATCTTACTTCATGAATTTAACAGCATATTGTTAATTTCACCATAAATTTTATGCATTCATGTGTTGTAGTTTTTTACAATGGCATGTTGGTCAACCGACAATTCATGCCCAGCAAATGATGTGCCAATACCATTCATTCAAAGTAATACACCTACTTTGTCTACATTTACCCAAAACTCATCTTCTTCAACACATGTTGTGCAACTGTCAAATGACATCATCAATGTTGATCAGACTGTGCATGGACCTCAAACCTCACTGCCATTTTCTACGCATTGTTCTCCTCCACTGTCGTGTAATGGTCAGTCTCAAATTGTTTCGTGTTCTATGTTAATCGACAACCAACATATGTCTTCATCCACTCATACCCCACGAATATTGAGTGACATAACAAATAGATCTAACGTTGGGGGACTTCATAATACAACGTCGTGTCCCATGAGCGGACCAACATTTACTTCAGTTGGGGAATCTCATGTTAGAAGGCGGCCGGGTCGACCGTGTTTAAGAACACGTTCGGTTAACATCACATTGCATGAATCACGAAATCGTGCACGGCAAACGGTTAGTTCGTCGTCCAATGACATGGTCCAGCGTCTACGCCGTCCAGGACGACCTCGCCGTTCAGTGACTTCTTCGCCTGATGTGTGCACCGTTGTATCGCCTGTCCATGGTTCCTATTCTGCACATACAGATCGTTCCGTTACAACAAATGGACATAGCATACGATCATGTTAGCTTCCCTATCTTTATAATCTTTTAACTCTGCCTCTTTCATGCGGTGCTTTGTCATCTTAACGTGTTTTGTGTCATCAATATATAATCGTAGGTGTGGCTTCTGATATTGTTCGTGCTCCAATACCAACTATGCCACCACCACAATTAATATTGACTTCCAGGACTGTTGTGGATGTTAATGGGACCCCAGTTAATCTTACAAGTCCTCATCGTGTTCATACGTCTTCTAACGCCTCTGTCCGTTCTACTGGTTCGACTGTTGATGAAACAGTGCAATTGGGAATGGAACATGACGACTTCCATTTGAATAATGGTGATACTAATATTATGACTGCTGCTTCTGCCGTTGAACGTGTGCACGAACATCGTAAGCTGAATTTCATTATCTTGGCAGTTTTTTTGCCTTTTGACACTGACCTACTGACTTATTGTCTTTTCTTCGTTACATCGTTTTAGGTCGAACAACTGTTTTTTGGGATAGTGGGGACGCATCGCATACATGCATGCATTGTTTAGCTATGTTATGGTATGGTGAGCGTACATTAAAAAGTGTTAACCCAAGAAACCCAAAGTTCTCATTATGTTGTAGTGAAGGAAAGGTGCGTTTGCCGTATTTGTTTGACGGTCCACCGTTGCTAGAAGAGTTGATGTGTTATCGTGGGGGTCGTCGTGCCACGGTATTTCGTGCCAACATCAAGGTACTAAATGCAATGTTTGCGTTCACCTCAACAGGTGGAATTATACATAGAGATATCAACGATGGGAGAGGCCCTTATACATTTCGGTTAAACGGACATAACCATCATCGGATCGGTTCATTGTTGCCTACACATCCTGATGGGCGGCCTCGCTTTGCTCAGTTGTATATATATGATACTGAACATGAGGTAGATAACCGTTTACATGCTTTGAACCAACGACTTTCTTCAAATGCTGATGATGTTATATTGCGTACGTTGGTTGAGGAACTAATATCGATGCTTAATGGATGTAACATATTAGTTAAGATATTTAGGACGGTTAAGGAGAGGTTTGATGATTCAATGCTACATCCAGTCTCCCTTCGGTTGCTTGGAACACGCAAGACCGATGGTAGACAATATAATCTGCCGACTGCGTCTGAAGTGGCTGCACTGATTCCAGGTGATGGCAACCCTACAGACCAGCGTGATGTAATCGTTGAGGAGCGTAGTGGTGTTGTTAAGCGAATTTCAGAATTACACCCGAGCTTCATGCCAATGCAGTATCCGTTACTTTTTCCGTATGGTGAGGATGGGTTTAGTATTGACATACCTTTAAATGTTCCGCAAACGGCGAAGCGAAAATTTGTCAGTTTGAGGGAGTATTATTGTTATCGATTACAACATAGACTTAACGAAGGAAAAACGCTACATAAAGGTGGTCGATTGTTTCATACGTTCGTAGTTGATGCCTATGCGGCCGTTCTTGAACATGAATTAGACTGGTATAAGCGCAACCAACACACAATCCGATCTGAGCTTTATAATGGCTTGCATGATCATATTATCAGTGGTGACACTAATTGTCAGTTTGTCGGACGAAGGGTTGTATTGCCATCATCATTCACTGGAGGGCCTAGACATATGGTGCAGCAATATCAAGATGCAATGGCAATTTGCCGGTGGGCCGGTCCTCCCGATTTGCTTGTGACGATGACATGTAACCGCAATGGCCAGAAATCAAACGACATGTGGATTCAGAGATACCTGGCCAACTGACGTCCGATCGACCAGATATCATTGCACGTATGTTTAAGATTAAACTTGATGAATTGATGCGAGATATAAAAAAGAAAAACCATTTTGGTCGGGTCAAGGCAGGCATGTATTGTACGTTGGTTTTCATAATTTATTTTTATCAGTTTTGTTATTTATATGACATCTTTTTTTTTTTGCAGTTATGTATACAATTGAGTTTCAGAAACGCGGTTTGCCGCATTGTCATTGTCTTGTTTTCTTACAACCGGAGGATAAGATATTGTCCCCTGAGAAAATTGATGAATTCATATCTGCTGAGTTACCTTCTGAATTAGTTGACCCGATTGCATTTGACGTTGTTCGTACTCACATGATGCATGGGCCATGTGGCATGTTGAATATGTCAAACTCATGTATGTCTAAGGATCGTTGTACCAAAAATTACCCAAAAGCTTTTTCTCGTGAAACTATTATTCAACGCGACGGATGGCCACGATACAAACGATCGGATAATGGACGCAATGCTCAAGTTGGTCGCCAACAAATACGACTTGATAATCGATGGGTTGTTCCACACAATGTTGATTTGCTTGTGAAATATGGCTGCCACATCAATGTTGAATGGTGTAGCCATGGGACATTGGTTAAATATTTGTTCAACTATCTTAATAAGGGACCTGATCGTGCGACTGTGGTTGTTGAAGGTGAAAATAATAGAACAGCTTTCCAATCACTTGTCCATGCTGATAATGAAATTGAAGCATTCCTTAATTGTCGTAACATTTCAGCTTCTGAAGCATGTTGGAAGTTGTTTGGCTTTGAAATGCATTATCGATCAGTTGCTGTTGAGAGGCTTCCTTTTCATGAAGAGGGTTGTAACAGAGTATACTTTGGTGATGGGGACAATGTAGTTGATGTTGTTGAACGAGAGAGCTCTGGCAAGTCAAAATTTACAGAATGGATGACGGCAAACCAACTATATCCAAATGCACGAAGTCTTACATACGCAGAGTTTCCTACATACTTTACGTGGCATGAAAATGAAAAAGCATGGTTCCCTCGCAAAAGTGGAACTACAATTGGACGCATATATTATGTCAGTCCGTCTATGGGTCAGCGGTACTATTTGCGATTGTTGTTAAATGTTGTACGCGGCCCGACATGCTTTAAAGACTTACGCACAGTCAATGGTGTTGAGTACCCGACGTACATGTCTGCCTGTAAGGCGTTTAATCTGTTAGGGGATGATACTGAATGGGTCGAATCAATACGGCAGGCTTCACAATGGCAATTAGGGCATCAGCTTCGCGAACTGTTTGTCGCAATATTGTTGTTTTGTGAGGTATCTGATCATGAGCGAGTCTTTAGGGATGCTTTACCTTATTTGTCCGAAGACGTGGTTTACACTCAATGTAGATTGTTACAAAATAATGATGTGTTATTTACGGATGCTGAGATTGAAAATTACACATTGATTGAAATTGAAAAGATCCTTAATGGTAGCAATAGAACATTGGTAGACTTTCCAGATCTTCCACAAATTGATCGCCGCTTATTAGCAGTGACAATGAATTCTTTACTTGCAGCTGAGAGAACATATGACATGGGAGTGGAACGATCTCGCTTCGAGGATTTGTATCGTGGGTTAACTTATCAACAGAAGGAGGTCTTTGATCATGTAATGACGTGTACTGAAAAGCCTGACGGTGGAGTTATATTTGTGTACGGTAGTGGTGGTACGGGTAAAACATATCTATGGACGACCCTTATTGCTTGCATTCGGTCGATTGGTAAAATTGTATTGTCAGTTGCTTCATCTGGGATTGCGTCGCTGTTGATGACTGGCGGTCGTACTGCACACTCACGCTTTCGTATCCCGGTTGATGTTGATAGTGATTCCTGTTGTGGGATTGATGTTGTGTCAGACCTTGCTGACTTGATTAGAGACTCCGATTTGATTATTTGGGATGAGGCCCCGTTGCAACATCGTCATGTGTTTGAAGCCGTTGATAGAACATTACGGGATTTGTGTAAATTTGATCGGCCAGGTGCTGAAAATCTGGTTTTCGGTGGAAAGGTCATCGTCTTAGGTGGTGATTTTCGACAGGTATTGCCTGTCATACCCAATGCAAGCCGGAGTGAAATTGTTTCGTCTGTCATAAACAAATCAGCACGAATATGGGATGTCTGTCGAATTTTTGTGTTGTCAATCAACATGCGACTTCGTGATCCGACACTTTCAACCTTGGATTACAATCATATGATGGAATTTAACAAATGGCTTTTACAGCTGGGTGATGGCAAACTTCCTACAACTGCATTACCTGATGAATCTGTTGCTGAATGGATTTCTATTCCAAATGATCTTTTGATACCTATGTCTGATAACCCAATTGATTCAATTGTTACTGCTACATATCCAGATTTGCTAAATCACATGACTGATTTTGACTATCTGAAAGAGCGTTGTATACTTTGTCCAACCAATGACTCTGTTGACGAGGTCAACTCACATATTCTTGGTCATATGGTCGGTGCCATGCATGTTTTGCTGAGTGCTGATGATATATGTCCAACGACAGGTAATCTGGATGAGATGCATGTTATGTACCCACCTGAATTTCTTAACACACTGAAGTTTTCTGGGATCCCAAATCATAGCCTTGAGTTAAAGGTTGGGGCACCTGTAATGTTATTGCGTAATATAAACTTGAATCGGGGACTTTGTAATGGCACACGCCTGATCATAACACAGATTAGTCGTTTAGTCCTTGAAGCATTGATAATCACCGGAACTCATGTTGGTGAAAAAACCTTTATTGGGAGGATTGATATGACGCCCACTGACACTTGCTGGCCTTTTCGTTTTAAGCGAAGACAGTTCCCTGTAAAGGTTTGCTTCGCAATGACAATTAATAAGAGTCAGGGACAAACATTCAAATCTGTTTGTGGCTATTTAAAACATCCGGTGTTTAGTCATGGTCAATTGTATGTTGTTGCATCTCGGGTTACATCGCGCAACGGCCTACGTTTTTATATTGATAATGGAGGCAAATGTCCTGACACTTTAACAAAAAATGTCGTTTATAAGGAAGTGTTTTATAATCTCCCGCAAGGTATTACTTTTGTTAATCTGTATGGTGTTGTGTTTACCGTTATAAGGGATTTACGATATGCATGTTAACTCCCTTTTTGGTTTATGAATGGTATTATATGTGTAGTTAATGTGGAGTGATGACGCGCTCAAGTAGATCGTACATTGCTGACTTGGTTCCATTGGTAACTGACAAGTGGTGTCTGCTTGTCATGGTGTCACGGGTTTGGACTGCGTATAATCCTCGTAATGATCAGAAACTGTCACTAAATATGATATTAGTTGACGAGCGGGTATGTGATTTGTTTTATTGTATGTTAAACATGCATATCAATTATATTGTTGACTATTAAAATTTCTTTGTTTATTGTTTTTAGCGTTCAATGATTCATGGCTTGGTCCCGAAGTATATTATTGACAAGTTTATGGATTCTATCATCGAGGGACATGTTTACAAGATCAGTCGTGTCAGTGTTGTTAATTACACGTCTAAATATCGGCCTCTACATCGTGAGTTTTTAATTCAATTTGCCGCCTGTACGACTGTGTCGTTACAGTCGGGTGTCGGTGATGATGTGTTCCAACGCTATGCTTTCGAGTTTCTCCCATTTGACAATATTAGTACGCGCGTTAACGATGATACGTACTTAACAGGTGTCGTTATTGTGAACCTACATGATGTGTCATTGACTTTGTTTGGAAAAGGTTTCATTCCTTACTTCTTATTGTTTCAGATGTTATAGGGGTTGTTCGTAAATGGAACCCTATAGAAAGAAAATCCGGAACTATAAGAAGTCCTGCATCTGCTCTTCGTAAAATTGTTATTGCGGATATGAGGTATCGACCTCACTTGGTTTATCCCCCTACTTATCCATGTATACATCGTTTCATTTGGTATTTTTTTAAATGTTATTTACTTTCAGTGACACGATGTTGGACGTCTCACTATGGGGGTCGACAGCCTTGAAATATACTGATGACATGCTTCGTGCAAAACAACATGCCAATGTTGTTGTTGTGATTACGTGTTGCACTGTCCGTTCATATAAACGTATGTTTCTTTAAGCATGTTATTTTATAGTTCTTCTATTACGTTAATGTGTACATATTAACACTAAGATTTTACGGGTTTTGTTAAGGGGTTCCACACTTGAGCACGACGTCGGCGACTCATTTATATATAGACCTCCAAATTCCAGAAGTTATTGGTTATCATCATGGGTGATCTCAGTACCTTAAGGGTTGTTTTTTTTAATACATGTTGGTCATCATGTTCATGTTTTTAATTTATACAACTATTTTTTTATAGCCCGGTCCGACCTATTACATTTGGGCCAACCGTACCCATAACAGAGACACTCTCTATCATACCTATTGAAGACATATACAAGCGCTTGGATGATGGAGTTAATGAGGTATTATTGTAATGTTAGTTAGTATAAACGTTGTCTATCATTTATTTTATGTTGTACATTGTTTATGTTAGGGGACAATTTTTACTGTCGTTGGGACGTTGATTGACATTGATTTATCAAACGATTGGAAGTTCATTCAGTGTACACGGTGTTATAAGAAGGCGACACTAAGTGGTCGACGTTATTATTGTGAATCTTGCGAGCAACATGTCATGAACCCTCGCCAAGCGTAAGTTTCATGTTCTTACTGTTCACGATTTGACAGACATTTTTTGTTTATATATTATGTTTCCTATAGTTATAAATTGGTGATTCGGGTGACGGACAACACACATGAGATGAGTTGTGTCCTATTTAACACTGATGCATCGAACATGGTTGGTGTTACTGCAAGTGACTTGATTCTTAAAAGTCTTAAAGAGGTTAGTTACTCTAAAATCATAAATTTGGTACTCTGTTCTGCACTGTTATACTGGTGTTCGCTAATTAAGTTTACGTGCATTAGGGCAATGAAGATCCGGATTGGATATATTGGTTCTTTGTTGAGGCGTTGTGTGCGCGTCATGTGGTTCTTGATATCAAAGTAGATAAATTCAATTTGCGACCACATTGTATTCGTCGATTTACAGTAACTAGGTATCATGGAGACTATGAATCGGTTGTCTCCGTTCGTGCACCCCAATCATCTTTGCTATCATCGTGTCCGTCCACCTCAATTATAAGCTCTAACGAAGAAGATACCTCATTCGATGATTCTCAAGTAACACAATGTCCATTACATGATGATCATGCATCAGCTTCTTATACGTCACTTGATGTTACTAGAATGCACAACAGTTCAACTTCTACTACATCTGAAACTTCTGTCGATGAATCAATGCTACATCATCAGCCGACTTTGTCCTCAAACACGTCGTGAAACTGTTGTTCCCGTTATTATTTATTTCGCTTTTTAAACGACATTTACTTATGTATCACGAATTCTTATCTTGTGTTTTCCTTAAAAGCCTTTTTAGCATTTTCAGACTCTTTTTAGCGTTGTAAGTTTATATTATTGTGTATAATGTGAATTTCATTCATGATTATGATATCAAGTGTTTTTATTGTTGTATATATTTACCTTGACCTCACACCATCATGATACATTGTTTGATCGTACATACATGTTATTGATTCCGTGTCGCATTAACTTCAAGTATAATAATCCTCATTATACATTTATTCGCTAACCTTATTATTATTTTCCTTCCTATTTTATTGTAACTTATCATCTTTATTTAACATTGCTAGAAACTTATAGTACTACCCGTCAACATTTGCAACTATCCTTTTTTGTATACATAATGGTTGATATTTGGACGGTAGATGCTTTTTCGTCCCTTAATCATCCCCATGGATGTTGGAATATAACTGCCATTCGAGTTGAGTTTGTTTGGAAAGACGATCACAATGACAGATTGCTATTAATTTGCATTGATAAAAATGTAAGTGATAACTATTCCACAGATAGTTATGTAAGCTTTATGTTGTAAGACTTTACTTTTATTATCTAAGCGCAACACAAATACATTGTGTTTCAGAGACAGAAAATGGCAGTTGTTGTCCCATTTAAGTTGATGCATCTACACGTGTGGCAGTCCTTCGCGGGTGGTGTGTTTAGTTTGCACTGTTTCAACATTGAAGGGACATTTCATCAATATCCAAGATATAGATCGTGTGTTTTTTTACGTTCTGATTGGTATATACTTTTCGGCAAGAAAACAACTATTGTACCTGTTACGATTGCTATCAAGCGTATGGTTCCTTTATATCCATTGGTACCTTCAATTAAAACGCTTGTGCAGAAGACGACAACTTCCCAACTGATGATTGGTATTGTTGTACTATTTAGTATGCTTCATTGTTTTATTTGTTCTTTGGTTATATAATGCGGAGTAACGTTAGTCTACTAATTTTTGTATTGTATTACGTTAGATGTTGTTGGCAAAATCATATATGGTCGTCGATGTAGTGCGTCATATTCAAACTTGAGCTCTTCGTTTGAAGTTCTATTGCAGGATGACACGTAAGTCTATTTTTTTATTCTGTTCTCGGCATTTCACTTTATACCCAATATTATATTTTATGCCCAAGATTAATTGACATTTTTTTTCCCTTTTTGTAATAATACAAATTTCATGTATAGGGGATATGCAATAAAGATCAAGTTGTATGACACACCACAGACGGAGCATGTGAAATTCTATCGTGCTATGATCACAAACTCTATAATATTTGTTTCGCGTGTTACCCTTATGCATTTCGGCTCTGGTAAGTTGTAATATGATTCTTATAACTTCAATTCCATATTAATATATATTATTCAGATTTCAATAGTTCTTATTTATATTTTATGTACTTCTCAGTTAATGTGTTATTCTCGACGGATCTAACGAAGACAGTGTTCGAACCTGCGATGCCAGAAGCAGAGACTATTAAAAAGGTCTTGCGGGATTGATGACTCATTAACTTTTTGTTGTTGCATGGTTTTCTAATCGTTTGTTATCTGGATGTCTGTTATGTTCGAAGTAATTGTTTATTTTTAGCATCTGATTACACATCTTCCGGTATTTGAATGATTATATATGATACGTTTTTGTACGATAAAGTTAGTTTATTGACATACGACGTGTTCCTGTGCACCGCACGGGTATTACACTAGTTAAACAAGGTTCATCAAGTATATAAATGAAACATGATATCAACAAGTGGTTCATATATCAAATCAGGTAAATCATATATCATCAATTATGCAACCAATTCATGTTACTTAATGTGTCAGTAAATTCAATTATTGCAAAAGCCGAACCTGAGTCGATCATTAGATAATTTTCGAGATAGCCAATTGCTCCCCAAATAGGCCAGCTAAATAACCTAATATCAAAGTTCAAAACCCTGTTGTTTTTAACTTATTATTTGAGCTTATTTATATAAATCTTGATCACTAGGGGTGTTCATTTTCGGATTATCCGAATTTCGGTTATTCAAAAATCGGATACATGAATTTTACTATCCGAATCTGTATCCGATTTTCGGATACAGATTATCCAAAATTTAAAATTTTTAATTAAACTTAAATTAATAAAATGAATTCAAATATACAAAATTCAAATCTATATACCTTTTAATATATAAAAAAGTAATTGTGTCGTAAACGAAATTATATCATACTTTTTAGGGGTAAAGCCAGTAATCTAATTTTGAAAATTTATCAATATGGTACTTCTACTTTTTTAAATATCGATATGGTACATGTACTTCAATTTTTCATACCGATATGACCATATTTGTAATAGACCCATGTTTTTCATACCATTAGATTCATGTTTCGTACGTAAAAACCGGGCTCTATTATGTAGAATGACCATATCGATACAGAAAATTAAAGTACCCGTATCATATAGACAATTAAAAAGGTAGACGTACCATATCGATACATTTTCAAAAGTATGTTGCTATTGTATGGCTTTACCCCTACTTTTCAAACTTAAAACAACAAAAAACATGTCAAAAAATAGTAAAATACATTTAAATGAGTTATAATTATGTTAGAGTGACATTATACATTTAAAATTAAAGAATATAATTATTCTTAGTCAAATAACTTATGAAAAAAATTGGATTTGGATTTTCGGATAATCCGAAAATCCGAAATTATACAAAACCGTATCCGAATCCGAAATTTCGGATTATCCGAAAACCGGATAATCCGAAATTTCGGATAATTTCACTTCGGGTTTTCAAATTTGGATATTTTTTAACACCCCTAATGATCGCTGACAATTCCGAGTCTTAGTTATGATAAGCTTAATTTATAACGGGTTTATTATTTTATTTATGCGAGTTGCCAAATTTACTACCTTAATTGATTCGAAACATAATTAATTGACAAAAAAAAATGGGTTTGGCGCTGGTCAGTGCTACCTCAGCGTCAATTACAAGCAAAAACATTTCATGGTAATCGAATTTTACTACATTTCGTATTTTTAGTTTTTAAACCGAATCATAACACTTCAAAACACTTGAAGTAAATTACCAAATGTGTTTGTCATCTTTGACCATATCCAACCCAAAATATAGTTATGAACATCAAAAATCAACTCAAAAGTCTTTATTTTTCTCAAAACTCCATTTTTAACAAAAATAAATTATTTTTCAACTAAGTGAGCTCAAATTTCATATTAAACTCTTAGATCATATTACAGACATAAATATAAACTAATTTCAGTGATTCTTTCATCAAAACATGGATTCCTATAAAAATCAATGGAAATTACTTAAACCTCCATTAATGGGTTTTTTTTTTTATCTTTTATTGACGAAGGTAACTTTTTAGTATGAATTACATAATTTACATAAACATTATTGGTGTTGCGTTATTTAGATTCTCTCTTGTTTCTTTCATTAGATTCGAAGCCAAATTTTGGTACAAGCTTCAAATTCAATGTAACATTAGTTTCTCTTCACAATAATTGATGACTATTTTGGTCGATCATTATGGTAGCATTTCACCTTCTTGGGAAAATGGTGGTGTCGGTTAAAAACGGAATCAAACCCATTTTGGAAAAAAAAAATGATTGTTGCACTCGTTGGTTATAAGTAAGGTCGTCATTGTGATCAACTAGACTAAAAAATTGGTGGAGTTTGGTCCATCATTACTTCAATCAGTGTTAAATTGGAAGCTTATAATTCAGATATGAAATATTTATTTCTAATTGATCTATCGTCACAAAGCTGGAGTTGGCCTCTAACTAACTCAGGGGTCTCCTCGTTGAGATTCGGTTTGGATGATATGATATATTTACTCTCCGTGGGTAGTAGACCCTTTGGTTCAGGTTTATAAGTCAACTTATTTGACTAGAAAAAAACATTAATTATGGCAAGCTTCTAATATATTGTAATATCAAGAAAGGGAATCATTGTTGAATTTGTCGTGTGCCCATTGTGTAATGTTGTTCCGGAGTATGAAAATCATATATTTCATTATTGCACAGTATCTTCGGCCATGACAATGAGGCAAAGCAGGGCGAGGACCTCATTTCTCATCTCCATCCCCGCTTCTTAATCATCTTCTTCGTCCCCGTCGGCGAATAAGTTTACACCAAAGTAGATTTCCAATTATCTTAAGAAAACGACATATGATTAGTTAAACCATACATACACATTTCTTAAGAAAAGGATATATGATTAGTTAAACTATACATACACATTTCTTAATAAAAGGATTTATGATTAGTTAAATGACATGCTTATGTAGTTATGTGTAAAAAATGGAATGTGTGAAATAATGAAAAAGACCAAAGTGACGTAATATACCAATATTGTATCAACAAAAAAAAAACTAAAATGTAAAAAAAAAATAATAATAAGAAAAAGAATGGTTGGCTGATATTACAAGCTGTTGAGTGGGTCGGTCTGAAAAGGGTTTGGTGTCTGGGTGGCGTGGGGTGGACGGTGGCCCTACCGTCGTCATTCTCGATACGACACTCTTCCGGTAGGTCCACGTGTCTTTTTCTTCCAATTATATCCTCCAGCCTAGCTACCTATCTTAAATCTTTCAGATTTTTCCCCAATTGCACTTGGCACTTGGCACCTACACATGTTTTTCTATCCATTAACATATATATATATATATATATATATATATATATATATATATATATATATATATATATATATATATATATATATATATATATAGAATCATGTTCATCAGCGTACCTATGAGATTCCAGCGTACCCTAATGTGAATGATCATTCACATATATTTTTTTTTGAATAAACATGTATAAGACAACATTATAAAACTTTTTTTTTCAAAAGGAGCAATATCATAAATATTGTGAATGGTAAAAAAGATCATGTGAATGGTCATTCACACCATTCACATTCACATGAATGATCATTCACATGGATGACCATTCACATAAATATGCATTGAGCATTCACATAATTTTTAAGGACATAGAAAGTGTGAATCTATGTGAAATTCATATATCATGCGTATAACATTAAATTGAACATGGTTATGTGAAAAAAATTTCAAAAAAGTTTTTTAAGACTGGTACCTTCGGGTACACTTGATTTCGAGATGTACTTATTTGAACCTGAGTATATATATATATATATATATATATATATATATATATATATATATATATATATATATATATATATATATATATATTGTTGTTTGTTTTCTATTTGGTTAACTTATTAATTTTTTTTAAATAAAAAAAATAAAAAAAATATCAATCTAAGTAGTATTATGGAATAAAAAGTAATTATACGGATATAATAGTTTTTCATCCAATCAGCAAAACCTATCGACATATCATTTGACTAGAAAACTTGAAGTCATACTTTTCAAATATTATCTTTTACCAAATCAGATAATCTGTTATTTTGATTGATGTGTTTTTATTAGTATAATTTCTAAATAAAAAGTTAATATGTTACTCAAAATATTAAAAGAGTGGTAATATGTCACATTTTACCATAATTAAACCTTAAAAAGATGGTTTTTATAAAATTTTATTAAAATAGAACTCTAAATCTATATCTATATATTTATAAAACAAAATGTCTAGTGTCATGTGTTGCTTTCTCAATTAACTATTTATCATTCTGTATATTTAAAAGTAAAAATAATACAATATTTGTAATGAAATGTTTTATAATTTTTCTAATTATAAAAGTTTTAAATTTGTGTTTTATGTAAAAAAAATTTAATTTTTATTTATACATAGAAATATAAAAAAACAAATTTTAAAAAATGAAAACTATTCATACACATTTAAAAATAGAAAAAATTTTAAATATCCCTAATAGTAAAAAATAATACTATTTTCTTTTTTTTAAGACATTTTGTATGTAATTTATGTTTGTGTAGATTCTTAGTAAACATTTATTTATAAAATATTCACGTATATGCGGGTTACAACTAGTAATGGTACTAAAAGAATTATTTCAAAAAAAATGAGTGAGTTTTATAAATATTATTAAAAATATGTGTTTTTTTATATAAAAAAACAAATGTGTACGTGAAAGGTAGCAACCTTAAACACATGCAAATCTAGGGCTAGAAATCGTATGTCGAAAATGCGACCGAATATTCTTCTATACACCGTTCCTTTTTTTACCTTCTAAATAGGTAAAACGAGATAGGATTAGGTTGAGTGGAGTGGGTGGATAAGGTAGGATGAGATGTGTTAAGATGGATAGAGTGACGAAATGTGTGGTCGGATAAACCACATAGGATAGGGTGGAAAGATGTGAAGTGGGGGTAGGGTAAAGTGAATAGGTATGTGAGGATACAGTAAGGTAAGCTGAGTTGAGATAAGTATGCATAGAATAGGGTGATGATAGATATGTGTGATATATGATGGATATCAGTGCCACAATACGAATAGGATGGGATGAGGTAGGTTGGTGGTGGTTGGTGGGGTAGCATATGAAAGAAATTAAATTCCCTACATAAATAGTTGAATAAAACACATGAAATGAATGCAATTAAACTCATTTTTTCTACTAGTTTTCTTGGAATCTGGTGAACCAAAAGCCTAAAAGTTGAGCACATGTTTATTGAAGGGAATTCACATTCCGTGGAAATTGGCAACCATGCATATTAGGAGGTATTTGGTTCGCGAAATGGAATTCAAAGAAATTAGAAATTTAAAAGTTTAGCTTGTTTTGAACTTTTAATAACAAATATGAAGAATTTAATTTTATTTGTTCGCAAACAACTTTTTGTTTATAAGAATTTGACAATTTTACCAACTCATACATGTATTAAACATCAATATAAATCCTTAATCGGTACTAAAACTATTTTTATCTCTCACCACCAAATATATCAAATAACTAAAATTTAAATTTTATTCTTTTGAATTACATTTCATGAACATTAACCACTTATACATCATATTTAATCAGAATAACCAAACAATACTTCAACTTTGTAGTTGTGTGAGTGGGATATAAATAGAGAAATAATGAGCAATCAGTCAATCTCTTTTACGAGTTTAAACCATTGGCGAGGTAACATGAAGTTGGGCCAGGCCCAACAATGAGCAATCCCTTTTTGCTAAACACAAATGGATTTGGCTCAAAATCAATAAATTAGAAGACTGAAATAATTTGACAATTTTGTTCTTTTTCAGTTTTAGGTCACTTTTAACAATAAATACAATTTTTTATTAGTTTATAAAACTCAAAAACGACTTATAAAACATGGGTGACAATTTTGACCCAACGGGCCAAATGAGTCGAACGATTAAATTGACCCATTGTATAAAAAACTAAAATAGAACATAACTTTTTTTAAAAATAAACTTTATAAGCCGGTGTATTAAATAAAATGTTCTTTGAAAAAGTTTTCAAAATTATGTAAAATTTATGACTTTTGGTCGTCAATCCGTTTTGACCTGCTTGCTTGAATGGGCTCAAATTGTCACCCCTAATCCGAGCATTCCGAATAAATTCAATTGCTTGAATTTTAGTTGACATTTAAAGGCGAGTTTATTTGAACTAAATTGCCTCCTAAAACATGTAAAGTCTTAATTCTAGATCTTAACTGAAAACTGGTTGTTTATTACATTTCAGACTTAAGTGGATTTCATATTTTAATTCAAAATCGAATTTTTTGTTACATTTCAGACTTAAGATGTTAGATAGTCTGAAAACCATGTCTGAAATCAAGTTGTGGACTTTCGTCTGAAATCTTAATTTAAGAGGTTGACGTAGTTTAATCAACTATGATATTTAGCCAATTTTGTTGTGGACTTTCATCCTAAATATTTAAACAAGCTTAATCAATTTTTTTTATCTAGTTTAACAAACTATGATATTTAGCCGCCAATTTTGTTCTTAAAATCGTCAAACAGAATTTTAGTTTAAGATTTTAAATAGCTTTTTTTTACTATTAAAATGTTAATTTTTTGACTAAATTACATAAATGGTCCCTGTGGTTTATATGAAATTACGGTTTTCGTCACTGAAAGAATTTTATTACACCAGCAGTCCCTAAAATCGAAAAGTTGTAACATTTTGGTCCCTGAAACTAACGGCCGTTAACTTGAGCCGTTAGTTTCAGGGGCATTTTTGTCCTTTTGACTTTCAAGGACCATTTATGTAATTTTCAAACTTTCAGGGACCATTTATGAACTTTTCATACTTTTCATTTATATATTTATCATTTCTTTCTTTTTTATAATTTAATTATCCAAATATAACATTTTATTTTTATTTCTTTTGTTTTAATCGTTAATTTATATTTGTATGTTTATTGTTATTATTAATATTATTTTTTTATATATTACTATAATTATTTATTTAAGATTATTATATGATAAACCTAGTTCATTTTTTTTCAATTATTTTTTTCATTTAAGAAAATTAAAAATAAAAACTAGGTGTAGTTTTTTCGTTCAGAAAATCTAAAATCTAAATGATTTATTTCTTTTCTCCATTCAAAAATTTTCAAAATAACAAAACGTGTTGAAGTTTTTTTCGTTTGGAAAAATAATATAATAAAAATGTTTCGAAGTTTTTCATTGCAAATACTTAATAAAATTTTTTAATTCTAAATGGTTTGAAAAAAGCAAAAATTGGAATGGTTCATTGCTTTTTAGTCATTAAATTCCAAATGGTTTGTTGTTTTTATTGAAAATTTTAAAATTGTATTGATTTTTTATCTACGTTTAATTAAAAATCAGAATGATTCTTTGTTTGAAAAAAATCAAAAATCATAACGGTTTACCGTTTTTTGATCAAAAAAATTAAAATCAAAATGGTTCGTCGTTTATTTTATAAAAGAAATTCTAATACAAGATGGTTATCGTTGTTTAAAAATCAAAAATTATAATGGTTCATCATTTTTTGATCAAAAAAATTATCGAACTGGTTTATTGTTTATTTGATCCAAAAAACAATATTGGAGTGGTTCGTAAGTTTTTTTTTATCGTTGTTTAATCAAAAACTGATGAACCATTATAATGAACCATTTTGAATTTTAATTTTTTTGATTAACAAACGATGAATCATTATGATTTTTGATTTTTTTAAAACAAAAATAACCATCTTGATTTTAATGATGAACCATTTTGATTTTATATTGTTTTGATCAAAAAACGGTAAACCGTTATGCTTTTTTATCTCTCTCAAACAAAAGAATAATTCTGATTTTTAATTAAACGTAGATAAAAACCAATACGATTTCAAGTTTTTCAATAAAAACAACAAACCATTTGCAATATAATTTATTTGACTAAAAAGCGATGAACCATTCCAAATCTTGATTTGTCCAAACCATTTAGAATTAAAATCTTTTATTAATTATTTGCAATGAAGAAACCACGAAGCTTTTTGATTATATTATTTTTCCAAACGAAAAAAGCTTCAACACGTTGTTATTTTGAATTTTTTTAATGGAGAAAAGAAATGAATCATTTCGATTTTAGATTTTCCAAACGAAAAAACTACAACTAGTTTTTATTTTTATTTCTCTTAAATGAAAAAAACAATAGAGAAATATTTGGATCTCAATAAATAATTGAAAAATGAACCAGGTATATCATATAATAAACTTAAATAAATAATTATAGTAATGTATAAAACAAAAATAACATTAATAATAACAATAAACATACAAATGAAAATTAATGATTATTACAAAAGGAATAAAAAAAATAAAATGTAATATTTGGATAATTAAATTATAAAAAAGAAAGAAATGATATATATATATATATATATGAAAAGTATGAAAATTTCATAAATGGTCCCTGATAGTTTGAAAATTACATAAATGGTCCTTAAAAGTCAAAAAGACAAAAATGCCCCTGAAACTAACGGCTCAAGTTAACGGCCGTTAGTTTCAGGGACCAAAATGTTACAACTCTTCGATTTTAGGGACTGGTGGTGTAATAAAATTCTTTCAGGGACGAAAACCGTAATTTCATATAAACCACAGGGACCATTTATGTAATTTAGTCTAATTTTTTTTAACAACAGAAGTTAATGATTAGTTATTAAGATCATTGTTAGACATGTTGAGAGGGAGGACCAAACCCCACATCTTTATCTAACGAGATTATTAGCATCATTATCACTAAAATGTTAATTACAAATTACTTTTTAAATACATTAATTTAAAGTGTATGTATATAAAACTCACATGATATATCTACGATCTTTATTATGGAATATTTGAATATTTTTATAAAGATAATTATTAAGTTTATAAGAGTAAATTACAGAAATGGTCCCTGTGGTTTGTTCAAAATTATGGAAACGGTCCCTCAACTTCCAAACTTGCAGTGACGGTCCCTCAAACCACTTTTTACTTGCAGAATTGGTCCTCCTATTTCTAAATTTTTTAAAAATGACGATTTTGCCCTTATTTTAATTACAAGTTTGGTAATTTTAATTTTGATCCCTTTTCTTAATTTTTCATTTTTGGTTTTAAATTTGAAATAATAATTTAATAATTTATGATTTTGATTCATTATTAATTATATTACTATTATTATTCTCATTATTATTGTTATTGTTATTATTATTATTATTATTATTATTATTATTATTATCATCATTTATATCTATTTATTTTGTAAAAATAAATCTATATTTTTTTAGTAAAAATTATTTTTATTTATATACTTAATTAGTCAAGTTATGCATCTTTTTATGTATTTAATTTATTTATTAAAGTTTTATTTATTTATCTTTTATTGGTTAAACTATTTGTATAATTTTATCATTTATACTTTTCCATCAAACTATTTCATTACGTTGATAAATTTTAATATGTAAATTTTGATTTAAATTTACTAATTCATTACGTTTTGATTTAAGTTTACAAATATTTTGTTACGCTAATATGTTTTTATTTAAATTTATTATTTTATTTGTTTGGGTTTAAAAAAATGCCTTAAATTACAAATATATATTAAAAATAAATAATTTTACAAATCATTTCATAAATAAACAAATAATATTTTTTTTAATTAGATTTATAGATAAAGTACATATAAGATATAATTTGAATGTAGATTTAAATCTTATCTATATATTAATATTTAAAGATGTAAAAATAATATATTGTATTTATATTTTATATTTATTAATCTTTATAGATATTAGAAATAATGAATAATATTTATCTTTTAGTTTATTTTATTTAAAATAATATATTTTGTTACATTAATACGTTTTGATTTAAATTTATAATTTTATTATTTAAATTTTAATATTTTGTTATGCCTATACGCTTTGATTTCAATATAGTGTTTAATCTTTTTGATTTACAAGTTTTGTTTATACATTAATATGTTTTATTCGCTTTTACTTATATATTTTAATTTTCACTTAAGTATAAACGTAGCAAAATTTTAAATCAAAATAAATAAAATAATAAACTGAAATCAAAACGTACTGACATAACAAAATATTTAAATCCAAACAAATAAAATAATAAATTTAAATAAAAACTTATTAGCGTAACAAAATATTTAAATAAAAATAATAATTAGCAAACTTAAATCAAAACTTAATGAATTAGTAAATTTAAATCAAAATTTACACAAATTCAAATTTATTAAAAGTAATGAAATAGTTTGATGGAAAGTATAAATAATAAAATTATACAAATAGTTTAACGAATAAAATATAAATAAATAAAATTTTAATAAATAAATTGAATACATAAAAAGATGCATAACTTAACTAATTAAGTATATAAATAAAAATATTTTTTAGTAAAGAAATATATATTTATTTTATAAAATAAATAGGTACAATTAATAATAATAATAATATAATTAATAATGAATCAAATCATAATTTATTAAATTATTATTTCAAATTTAAAACCAAAAATGAAAAATTAAGAAAGGACCAAAATTGAAATTACCAAACTTGTAATTCAAAGAAGGGCAAAATCGTCATTTTTAAAAAATTTAGAAACAGAATGACCAATTCTGCAAGTAAAAAGTGGTTTGAGGAACCGCCACTGCAACTTTGAAAGTTGAGGGACCGTTTCCATAATTTTGAACAAACCACAGGGACCATTTCTGTAATTTACTCATTTTATAATTTTAAGTGGGTTAATTGCAAGCACTTCTATTCTATGATAAAAGAGAACACAAATTGTTACATAGCATCATCACGTTTCACTTAAAATCCAAATTTTATCGTGTGTGTGTGTATATATATAATTAAAAAAATATATCATTTGTTTATAAAATTATTAATATATATTAAAAATAAATACAAAACATATAAACAATATTAAAAATTTAAAAGTAAACATAATATAGTATCAATGAAATCGTATTTCATCATTTTGTTTATTATAAAATATATACATGAACATTATGTTTTACGTAAAATTAAAATTTCAAATTATATCGATTAATTTTATATAAATTTAGAAATAAAAATATAAAATAACTTTCTTACAATATATTAATTAAATGTAATGTAATGATCAATAAATTCAGTTGAATTCCTCGACTTAGCGTCAGTACCCAACTAGGACTCCTCCCGGAATTGCGTTATCAGAGCCTCTAACAATATGTCAGCAAAGACCTTATTCAATACTTGATAAATTGGATCCATCATTGTCCTTTTTATGTGGTTGAGTAATACTATGTAGCTTCCCCGAATGTTAAAAGAAGCAATTATTGTTCATGAATATTAAAAAAAAAAACAGATAAATAATATATAAGACAAATAACTCCATTTTTGTTTTATTTTTTATTAAAAAAAATAGCACCATATGATTTATTTTATAAGTTCTAAAGTATAAAACAAGTTTTAATATTACAAGTTCAAAATAACTTATCAAGTCCGTCATGGATTCTAATATGTCTAGGCCTTAGTGTCACAAATTGTAAATTTTGGTGGCCATCAACCTAAGTTTTACATTCCTATTTAGACCACCTCTGCCCAACTAAGATAATTTTCACATTTAAATTACTACATTTTGGTTTGATATGCATATAGGTGCTTTTAGTTTCTGAGCCCAAAAACTTTTCCATTTCAATATTTTTCTAGCAGATTAATGTAGCTATAAATCCAATGCAATACTTTTCCTTGTAGTCTTTCTTTAGTCAACGATATAATGTAGGGAAAATTATCAAGAAAGATAATATAAAATATAAAATTTGACAATAAAGATATTGTATAAATTTTTTTTTTGCCAAGAAAGGTAATATAAATTTCTATTTTGGCCAAGAAAGAACATGAATTTCAAATTTTAGGCCAAGAAAGATAATCAAATATTATCCGCTTACCAAAAAAGGGAACATAAAATTACAATTTTACCGTCTTAATTTGTCATCAATACCCAGTTTTGTCAAATTTGAATTTTATGTTATCTTTCTTGGCCTAAAAAATTTTACATTACCTTTATTGGTAATTTTTGAATTTTATATTACATTTCTTGTTAATTTATATACCCATCAATACAAATAACAATAATCTGGACTAGATAGATTAAAAAGGAAAATTTGTGCAAAAAACCTTAAAGTTGAACCAATTTTGTGATTAAAGCCTCTAACCATTTTTTATTGCACAAAAATCTTTAACATGTAAAATCTTCTGAAATTAGGACGTTACCGGTTATAATAGATTGTTATGTTTACATGACACACATGTCGTCTACATGGCTAAACCGACCTACGTGGAGGTTTAATCGGGAAACGAATTCTTTGTTTAATAAATATCCATGTCATCAAATACAATCGGTGAATAAAACTCAATTTTAATTGTTTATGTTGGTTGGAGGTTTTTTATCCAATAAATAATGATTTGGAGTTTTAATTGAAAAAACTAAACAAGTTGATGAGTTTTTTTACGCAAAAATCTATTTAAAATTTTTTATATGTCATCAAGTTGCACCGGTTGCAAGTCAGATTTTTTGAAAAAAAAACTCAAATTTAAAAAGTTTTAACCGGATGGAGGTTTTTTGTGCAATGAAAAATGGTCGAGGGTTTTAATCGCAAAAATGACCCAACTTAGGGTTTTTTTTTGCGTAATTTCCCCGATTAAAAACAATGTGATTTGAAGAAATAAATCATTCTGTTACATTGATGGTTTGATTGAACAGAAAGCTTCTAAGTTGGGTTTATTATGGAATATTATATTTGAACCATAACCGGAAAGGAAGAACATATAATATTAACTTGACACTAAAAAGTAGTAGAATTTATGAATTGTTATGCTTATTGTTGATGACTATAAACAGTAAGCATACTTCGACTCATATTTTAGATGCCGTTTTACGGTAGTCCTCCAGCGATGCAACTTATAGATTTCAATACTATGTGTTTTGTGCCTTCGGAGTTTGATACATCCTGTAATTTACACCATATTATTCTGCTTGTTTTTTTCTTTCCATATTTAAAAAGGTTATGTACATGCTTCTTTCTCCCTCTATCTCAAAAGAATGACTATTTTTGGATTTCAATTTTGGTAATTTCTTTATTTGATGTCTTTATTTTTTTTTGTTGTTTATTATAAGACAATGTTTTATTTTACTATTTCAACCCATTTGGTTTTTTTTTCTTCGATTTTTCTATGCTTCGATTTAAGATGTATGATTTGAAGGAGGAAGATGACCATAATCTCATAATAGAACCATATTTATGCTAACTTAAGCTTTAGTTTTTATCTGAATACAATAATTTTGAAACTTAATCATTCTTTACGTTTTGAAAACTGTAAAACAATTATGAAAAAGAAGTACATTTGCAAGTTTGAAAAGTTACTTGAAGAAGTCGGTGTTGTTCTAATTTCAAGAATGAGGCTTAAGGGGTGTTCTTTTACCTCTAATAAGTGCTTATACTCCCATATCACTTATTCGGTAAGTGAAATTTTTCAATAAGTGTGTTCTTTCAGAATAAGTAATGAGTATCAAATTTGACTGATTTAGCACTTATTCGGTCAGTTAAAAAAGTTGACTGATTGCTACTGATTGAAATATAACATGAATCCTAAAATAGTCTCCTCCCGTCTCAAACCACACACCACCAACATCCCCCAAATTTCTTCTCCTTCACCGGCAAGGTCTGTACCGGCACCACCACCAACGTCGGCCACCCTCCTCCTGCGCCGCTATTGACTTGCGACGTCGTCCCCCTTGCGATGCTCCCCTTTCTCCGCTGTCCTCCCCTTGTGCTGCTCCCCTTACTCTGCCGCCGCCCCCCTGCGCCGTCCCCTTTCTCCACCGCCGTCACCCCTGTGCCGCTCTTTTTCTCCGCCGCAATGTCTAATTTCTTATTTTCTTGTAGTTGTTGTAAAGGGTAACGTGCTACTGTAGAGTGATTGCGCCTTTCTGTTTACTACTTTGAACTTACACAGAATATGTTGTCAAATGGATTTTTATTGGATTTATATATATAAATTTAACTGATATATTAAAAATTAAAAATTTTAATACAGACAAAAGAACAGACTTATTAATTCAGTTATCAGTATTCAGCGTCAATCACTTATCAATCAACATTGCAATCAGTTTTCAACTACTTATTACTTATGTAAAAGAACAGCACATTAGTCTTATCGATAAAAAATTACCGTTTAAAATTCAAAGAAGACAATTTCTAACTTCGGTTTGTTTTGCCATAGTGATTAACAAAAGTCAAGAACAAATTTGATTACATAATACTCAATATCACTTTTTAATTTTTTATACTCAATATCACATGGATACATAAACTAATTGCAAAATAAACTTGATTAACTTAAATAATAAAGATTAAAAGTTTGACTTTTTTTATTGCAAACAAATTTGATTATATAGACGTTAAAAAAGATATAGTTACTTATTTGTTTTTTTTTTACAATTAATCCATTCTAAATTATTAAAAAAAAATATTTGACAAACAAAATGTATATTTTTAAATCTAAAACACAGTTTCATAAAACCTGAATTCAGTTTTCGAGAATCGAAACATCCCCAATAAAACGTGATGTAAATGGCCGCAAATAATAATTAAAATAAATAAATTCGTGATAAATGTCAAAGATAAAAATTGACGTGGAATGATAAACTTGCCACGTGAAGACCACGGGCTCCTACAAATCTCCGCCGGCACCACCATTTGCAGCACCACCGGACCACCACTCACACAACCATGTCAATGGCGTCCATGATTTACCGGAAACTTCACCGGAACTCCAACAAACGTTTCAATCCCATACAAGTAAGATTCTCATCTGCCGCGACGAATATAAGCAACAAAGAGAAGAGTAATCGAAAGATCGAGAAGTTACTGATAGCCAATAGAGGAGAAATCGCTTGTAGGATTATGAGAACGGCGAAAAGGTTAGGGATACAGACTGTTGCGGTTTATAGTGATGCTGATAGGTATAGTCTTCATGTGAAGTCTGCTGACGAAGCCGTTCGAATTGGTCCGCCGCCGGCTCGATCTAGTTATCTTAACGCCTCTTCGATTCTCGAAGCAGCCGTCCGTACTGGTGCGCAGGTACGATCACTTAAGCGCTTTGTTGACTTGTATTTTTGTTATTGTCATCGGAAACAGTAGCTGCTGCTTTTGGTTGAAACTCATTCTGACGCTTTACATCCGAATTTGGAGCTTCGCAATAGATAATTTAGTTTTCTGACGCTTTACATCCAAATCCTGTTATATTTTTCTTTTATTTTTCTATTATATGTAGGTGTAGTTTTGTTACCCTGATCCTACTGCTCTCTAAACAATTTAAATTGAATAAAGAGAGGCTGTTTTTTCACCTCAATATGTGTGTTTTGGACATTCCATGTTCTGTTGCTTGTACAAGAATTTTAGTCGCCCAAGGATCACGTTTGTGTAAATTTCTAGGGTATTTTGGTGCAGTGCCGTTGAAAATTGTCGTAATTAATTGATATTAAATATGACATTGACATCTGTTTAATATGCTGTAGTCTGTACTATGATTTCAAAGTTTTTCACAGTATGATCGTTGTCATGCTTAGGATACTATGATCACTTAGGTGTGTTTGGTTTGAAGGATTTGTAGACTTCATTTAGGATTTGGATTTCAAAATACTTACTATCATGTTTGGTTTAAAAAAAAGGAAGGACTTCATTTAGCATTTGACATTCCCCCAACCTCGTCTTTTCGTCATCCTCCATCTACCCCAATTATTATATAATCCTTAAAACTAAGCTTTTTATAATCCTTTCATTTTTTAGTCCTAGTATTTTCAAATCTTGCATATCAAAATTCTGTCATTTTTTAATCTTGTCATATCAAATTCCTACGATCCAAACAACACCTAAGGTTGTTGAGCGTAAAGATCGAGCCAATGTGTTATTCCTCATGTAATTTGAATGTTAAGTACTTGCAGTTAGCGATATGTAGTCAAATTAGATATGCATGCCCACCTTTGATGTTAATGGTTTTAAGTTATATCTGAACTGGTTTCTAATGTTTGTATCAGTGTAAAAAACAGAAAGCTTGATATCAATATAAGGAGACATGTATTTACTTTATGAGCATGATGATATCAAAATATTTGGGTTCATATGTTTTTATAGGTAAATTGCATTTAACATCACCATAAATTGAGGTCGTAGTTTGGTTAGCTTGTTGATTGTGTAGTTCCTACACATTTAAGGACATAGTTCAGACTGGATGTCCTCTTTTGATGATAGGCTATACATCCGGGCTATGGTTTCTTATCAGAAAATGCAGACTTTGCTCAACTTTGTGAAAATGAGGGATTCACTTTTGTTGGACCACCTGCATCTGCAATACGTGACATGGGTGATAAAAGGTATATAATCTTCTAGTTCGTTTGTTCTGATCTACTAGGACCTTAATTTAGCTTCATACAGTTATTGGTTGTTCTCTGATTATGTTTGTATTTGTTCATGCTAAAGCGTCATTGGAACTTGAGAAGTGTGTGACAAAAGTAGTACTTGTTCTTAATGTTAAATGGTAGACCTTTGTAGTATGGTATCCTTACCCTTGTATTCATAGTTATGGTATCCTTACACATGTATCCATTGTCTTAACGGTCAGATTATCTCTGTGTCAGCATTCATGTATTCCATTACTTCATTTCCGTTGCAAAACGTTATCTATGAATGATTTCTTTTATTCAACCTTTCTCATGATATGCTTTTATGTGTCCATTAGTGCATCAAAGAGAATAATGGGTGCAGCAGGTGTGCCACTAGTACCTGGTTATCATGGTCATGAACAAGATATTAGTGTCATGAAATCAGAAGCAGACAAGATCGGATACCCTGTGCTAATAAAGCCCACTCATGGAGGCGGAGGAAAGGTGATTTTATAATCTAACATATCTTAGCTGAAATAAGTTGATAAAGATTAGCTTGTGACACCACATGTTCCTTATTCAGCGGTTCGTCATTCCCTAGGGAAACAACAAATAACTCACTACTGAGTTGTGGATTTGATAAATTTTGTTTTAGACAAAATATTTAGATCATATTCATGTAATTGTTTGTCGAGTTACAGGGTATGAGGATTGTGCAAAGTCCAAAAGAATTTGTCGACTCATTCTTAGGAGCACAACGAGAGGCTGCTGCTTCTTTCGGCGTAAACACAATTTTGCTGGAGAAGTACATAACAAGGCCAAGGCATATAGAAGTCCAGGTACTCTTATTTGGCTACATTATACTTTCTGGTTAAAATTGTCAAATGTAATGACTAGCATGTAAGATCCAAGTGGAACTTTATCGTTCTAAGTTTCATTTTCAGAATGAAGGAATTTTTCTTGATCTAAACCTTGGGTTGCACAAGCTTTAACCGGTCTTACTATGATGATTATGACAAACTAGCTATCTAACCAAGTAACCATCTAAGCTTCATTCCCTCAACTTTGTAATGGTAGGTATTTGGGGACAAGCAGGGTAATGTTGTATACTTATACGAGAGAGATTGCAGTGTGCAGAGAAGACACCAAAAGATAATCGAAGAAGCTCCAGCTGTAATTTTTAATCATATCTAGGTCCTTGTTTTTTCTGTAATTCTTCTAGAACTGTGACAAACCTCTGTTCTGCAGCCAGATATCGTCAGTGACTTCCGATCACGATTGGGTCAGGCTGCTGTATCTGCTGCCAAGGTAAGGAGCCTATGATATTCTGCACAGAGATTCAATATTTCTTGCTAAAAGGTTTCTCTTTACTCACCTTTCTGGGTAAGATAAATATTCAGATTTTGCCAAAAAAATCTTAGCCTTCTGCAATTTGTGTGTAAATAAGGTTGAAACTTTGCAGAAAAGTAACGGACAAGGTGAATATATCTATCATTTATGATCTGATATAAGCCATAGAACTTTGTTGCCCCTTACGAATCCTATCTATTTAAATTGACATATTTCTTGTTGTTAAGTGAAGCACAGTAAAAATATTTCCGATGGTTTCACTGATTTGGCAGTTTGTGTCTGATTATTAAAGGCGGTTGGTTATCACAATGCTGGCACAGTTGAGTTCATTGTTGATACTCTATCAGGGGAATTTTATTTTATGGAGATGAACACTCGTCTTCAGGTACTTGCTTATGCCATCACTTTATATTCACAAGTGAAGGCTATGTGGTAGTTAATCAGGGACCCTCTGATTCTTTTTCAGGTTGAACATCCTGTGACTGAAATGATTGTTGGTCAAGATCTTGTAGAGTGGCAAATTCGTGTTGCAAATGGAGAATCATTGCCCCTTGGTCAAGCACAGATTCCTTTATCAGGTGAATTGGTGCTTGCAGGATATGAATTTGTTTCATCTCTTGTTTCAAGTAAATGCTAGTACTTGCTTCAAGTCTAGGTGTTCGAACAACTATTACAGTAGAAGTGCATGAAAATGATCAATTTGCAAATTGGCAGTTTTCTAAAGCTTTCAGTGTATATATATATAGCTTCTTTGTTTGATTGCAATTGCAGGACATGCTTTTGAAGCCCGCATATATGCTGAGAATGTACCAAGAGGATTTTTGCCAGCGACTGGGGTTCTTCAACATTATCGTCCTATTCCAGTGTCAGCAAGTGGTATGTCTCTGCAATGTTTGTCCACTTAAAACACAGAACACATATCTAATAATTATGGAGGAACAGATTTATAGATTGTGACCACTTAAGTCTGCCAACCCAGTGCCAATAGGTTTTTTTTTCTGCAGAATATGTAATAAGATCCATGTGAAACAGTGAATTTCCTAAAATAGTAGTTTCGTAGTTTCACTTATGTTTGGTGTAAACAGAAATCTAATGTCAACTTGGCTAAAAAAAGTGTTCAGTTTGTTAATATTTATCCCTGTGAGTTTTGCATGTTTGCTCTCTCTTTTTCTTTTATCTCTATTCTAGTGTGTGGTGGAAAGTGTTACTCTCTGTCATATAATTATGCTAGAAATCTAGAATTCTGTCATAAAGATCAAACACACCACTAGTTTTAGACTTTCAGGTAATGCAGAATCCAATTAATTCCAAAAATTGATCACACCCTTCTTCGAGTGCCTCCCCTACTAATGCCAGTTATCATCTCCATATACTTGTACTATGGTCATGCTTTTTAGTTTCCTCTGAATTTTATTGGTTTCCCTAGATACCTAATAGACTTGCCCTACCCTTGTCAACCTAAAATTTGTATTCAGTTACGCGGGACATTTTGGTGTATTTAGAGCTACAAAGTACAAACCTTTTATCCAAAGCTAGTTGGGGTAGACCAAAACTGACAAAATAAATATAGTGCGTTTGAAGACCTTATTGTTCAATTATAGGGACCAAATGTCTATGTGGAGTTGATTTTTCCAGAAGATATCCATGGTCATTAGCTTTCAAACCAAGTTAAAATGTTAAATATCAAATGGTGCTGATTAAATCCCGTTTGGTCCAATCAAACTTCTAAACTGCTTTTTTCACGTCTAAGTGGAGTTCTCGAGTTCTTGGCATTATATGCAAATATTCCTAGAAGCCATAATTTCTTCCCAGAAAGTATCACCATTTTAATACATTTGATTTACAACATATTAGTTCGAGTTGAGACTGGAGTTGAAGAAGGAGACAGTGTAAGCATGCATTATGACCCTATGATTGCTAAGCTTGTAGTATGGGGAGAGAACCGTTCTGCAGCATTAGTTAAATTGAAGGATTCTTTATCAAAATTCCAGGTATGCTGTTTAAACGATTTTCTGTTCCATTGGTACTCTGTTATAATGTTGCTTCTTTGTGTGTGTGTGTGTGTGTGTGTGGGGGGGGGGGGGGGGTGAATTTGCCTTTCTGAAAGGTGTTAGTAATCGTTCAATGTTATACGGAGGATATAACTAGTATTTCTTATTCTCTTCTCTCTCTCCTCTCTCTCACACACATTCTCAATTTGATGTGATTTGCGTTGTCAGATTATTGATGATATTGTAATTACTTGTGTACTTTCTTTGCAGGTTGCAGGTTTGCCCACAAATATCGAGTTTCTTTCCAAACTTGCTAACCACAGGGCATTCGAGAATGGTGAACTTGAAACGCATTTTATTGATCATTTTAAAGACGACTTATTTGTGACACCAAATGATTCAGTATCAGCAGAAGCGGCATATGATGCTGCTAAACACAGTGCAGCCTTGGTAGCTGCATGTATTTGTGAAAAGGAGCATACACTATTGAAGAAAAGTCCTCCTGGTAACCTCTTGGACCCTTTTTTGAGAACGATTGCATGTTGTTCAAGAAAGAGTTACTAATATTCACTAATAAATGTATGTTAGGGAGGTTGTCTTTGTGGTATAAAAATCCTCCGTTTAGACTCAACCATCACGCTACGCGTACACTAGAATTAGAGTGGGACAATGAATACCGTGATAACAACTCAGAGCACCTCACTCTTTCCATCAGTTATCTGCCAAATGGGAATTACCTCGTCCAGGTATTAACATCCAACCTCCTTTCAATCTCAATAGTGTTTCATTACGACATGCAAATGTGGCAATATTTGCAGGTAAGACTGGTTGGGTGACCCGTTGACACTTATTTTGTCAATTAGTTTTTCAGTTTAAAAGAAAAGCAAAGTTTTATACTAAATCATTTATGAGGCCTTCCACAATTCAACCTGTTTAGTCATTTGACTTGTATCATTTTTTAGTTATTACCTATTTAACCCAATGGAGATAAATTTTAAACCAAAATCAGCCCATTTTAGGTAAATAAGTCGAAACTGTCACCTCTACTTCTTACATTTGTATGTCTTTGACCTGCTTTGATGCATTCAGTTGGGTGCACTTGTATACAAGTCTGCTGTATATCTATTTGCAGATACAAGATAGCAGCTTTCCTGCTCTTGAAGTCACAGTTACGCACCTGGGAGACCATGATTTCAGAGTTGAGGCTGATGGTGTAAGCAAGAATGTAAATTTGGCCAGTTATTTGAAGGTGTGCCACCTCATTTATTATTCTTAGTACGGGCTTTACATATGCATTCTTGGGAGCCTTTTCATTCCTGATTATGATCTATAAATTTTGCTCAGGTCTCTTATCTATCTATCACCTTGATCTGTCAAAATGTGTTCTAAAGTGCCTGAGTGATGAGTATTAGTAGAAAGATAAAAATATTTCCTCCAAAAGGAGAAGTGGGTCATACGTAAACTTTACAAGCCGGTTAACCAACACTTTTTTTCTGTTGCAACTTGCAGGACCAGACGGAACACATTCACGTATGGCATGGTTTAAACCATCATTACTTTAAGCAAAAAGTGGGGCTTGATTTACTGGATGACGTTGAAACCCATCAACACCGAAATCACGTATCTGCATCCCATCCTCCAGGTTCCATAGTCGCCCCAATGGCTGGTCTGGTGATTAAGGTTCTAGTCAAGGATGGAATGAAAGTCGAAGAAGGGCAACCTATGTTAGTCATGGAAGCAATGAAAATGGAGGTTTGAATTCTAACCAACCTACCTTCAATAGAACTCTAGATGCAAAGTTAAAAATTCAGTTCTGTATATATCACTAATGTTTCCTAAATTTCTTTCCCTGATTATCAAATAGCATGTGCTGAAGGCACCAACCTCTGGCATCGTTAGCGGGCTTCAAGTTACTCCTGGCCAACAAGTTTCTGACAATAGTGTTCTCTTCAATGTCAAGGTTGGGCAGTTACATTCATTAGATTCACAGTCTGCTCGGATCACTTTTAAATGTGCAAAGAATCGCAGCCAACTTTCATCTAATATCTAATTTGGTTCACCAAAGTTTGAAAATCATAAAGAAAAAAGCTGTAAATTTCCAAAAAAAAATCCACTTAGGGTAATTCGGCCCAAGTTGGTTGTCATTCTTTACATTTTACCAGGACCCATTTTTTGCAAAGAATGGCAACCAACTTGGGTCATATTACCCTGATGAAACTTTCTGCAAAGCTCTAGGCTTTTCTCAACTGTTAAAACTTCAATCAAAAAATTAAACATAGGAACAAAGTTGGTTGTATATTTTGGGAATAAACCCTTTTTGTTTAAACAAGGCTGGTGACTAGTTTAAAGCAGTATTTGCTGCTCATCTGTTTCATCAAATGTTTTTTTTAAACTTGTTGTAACCACAAATATAAACTTCCTTCTCTGCAATTTTGTAAGCAAGAATATTAGCTCTACGCGTTTTAACAATTTTTTTATGCATTTTGTTGGTTTTAACCGACGAAACATACAAATTTGTTTGGACAGGCTGCTTAACACCATCAAATTGAAGAGTGCAAGAATCACACAAATTACCATAACATCTTGTAGCCAGTCAACGGTCGATTCTAAATCTGAGGTAAAAAAACTTGTGTGGCCATGTATATAATAATGTTAATCCTTTAACGAACAGAACATCTCATTTAAATCATGTATGTGTTACCATTGTGCCACCTTATGAATATAACATCGTAAAAATATGTTCATGCCTCATCTGTCTCGTCTAATTTGCAATAGATCAATTTAATATTTTCATCCGCATGTTGGTAGAAGTGTTTAACCGTCAGTTAACTATCTAAATTATTATTCCATCTTCCCTGTGTGTTTATGCCTTGGTGAGGCTTCTAATTTGTTAGAATTTTCGAAGGAATTTTGAAATAAAAGAAATTCATACACATCCGAACTACGATGGTTGACATGTCTGTATAACTTTTGATCGTTATACGTTATAGCTTGTAAAATGGCTAAATTTTAAAAGCTTAAAATTGAAACAAAGCAAATGGACCCTGGTTACTAGTTGGGGTTTAATGTTCATGGTTTGATGTGTCCTTCAAATGTAATAAGAGATTAAACAACTAGCAATTCTGACCCATTCAAACGGGCTGACGATCAAAACACAAAAATTTAACATAATTTTGGATTTTCTTTCCAAAATATAATTTGTCTAATACGTTAAGTTTAATAAAAATAATTGTGTTTCTAGCCCGTTTGTTCGAAATTGCCACCTCTTTGAGATTGTTTGCAGGGGTGATCGTTTTTAATTTAAGAAATTAAACTTTTAAAAAGATATCATCTTAAGTTTTGAATTAAAAAAGAAAAGAAACCGGTTTGGTTCAAGTATCGTCGTCACCTAGTAGGCTAGTACCATATAAAAGAATACATAAACTAAGAACCGAACAAATATAACCAAACGTGATTCTATTCCTTGGAATTATCCATGTGCCTAATTTTGTCATCTTTTTAATTTGAATTTCCAAGTGACTTTATTTTAGTTGCCAAAATTTTATCTTTTGTTCAACGAGTTGGTATTCTTGGACCAATGATTTGGAATTTTGTGTAAAAGAAGATGGCTATTTGTTCATAATAGGAGTGTTTTAAAACCAAGCCGAATCTAAAACCGAAAGAAAGCGACTTTTCACTGTAAACAGACAAGGGGTGGCAATTGCGGGTCGTTCAAGCGAACGAGTCAACGACCAAAAACACAAAATTTAACAAAATTTTGAAATTTTTTTTCAAAAAACAATTTGTTTAATACACCATTTTCTAGACTTTCACAATTAAAAAAAATAATGTTGTAGTTTAAATTTTACTACGGGTCATTTTGATCATCCCGTCCATTTGGTCCGTTCATTTGGGTTTATTATGAAAAAAACCAACATGTTTCTTGTGTTTTCGTCCTAACATGTTATTTCTTTTTACAGAAGTCTTCAAATTATTCTTTTCTTTCTGGTTTTGTTAAATTTGACTATTAGAACCTGGTTTTTCAGCTTTTGAAAACATGTTTACTAACTAGATTCTAATATCAAATTTCACAAACTAGAAATAAAAAAATTTAACTTGTGGACTTTTCTGGAAAAAAAAAAATAACATTGATGACGAAAGCGTAAAAACGAAATATGTTTTCATCATGTTGAATATTATGGTTAACCAAACCGTACCAAAATGCAAACAGTTTAATCAACAATATATTTGGTTTAAGTAATTCTTATATAAATTTTAGAAAATACATTTTCAAGTTAACGTTTAAAACTTGTAATAACCTTTTTTCTTGAAAGCTAATCGGGATCAGACCGTTTGTTTTTAAAATTTATTGCACTTCAACAGCCGAACTCGGTCTAAGTTTTTCGATTCAAGCTAGAACTCTATTGACTAATCTTGCAAACCATATATGAAAGCTTTTACTTTAGTTCGATTTTGACACATAAAAATATATAATCATTCATGGAGCATACCGAACCATTTTGTGTGGAATTGTTTTATTATTATTTTTTTTAAATCTTTGATATTGAAACTTTCAAGTATGTCGTGCATCCTCACGACTTCATCCATGGTGTTTTGGTTGCCGGTCAAAAGCATGTTGCCCAATCAATTCCAATTCCAATTTCCAAATGTCTTAATTCTATTAATAATATTTTATTAGCGACTTATTCAAGATTTCTTTTTAGGTTTTAATATTTAAATGGAATTAAACGGTCTAATTTCTAAAACTTTTTTAGGTTATTAAATTTTAACACAACGTATAATTATGTTCAAAAATATTTTTATCAAGTGTGAAAGTTAAAATAAAAAAATTATAAACTATTAACATTTTTATGATTACTTATTCAATTGAAAGAAAAAAAAAAGTAACGCGTCCTCTGGGCCCCCACCGACCGGTATCATGACCAACGTGTAATAGGTAAATCATGTAACTCATGGTTAAAAGACGTGCAATGTTTGAACGCTGAACCTCATTATAGATTCCATCTCCTCGGCCACTAGGCTATCATCGCAAAAACCGGTGTCATGGCCAATGTGGATGAGGTAAATCGCGTAACTCATGATCCCTAAACCTCCATCATAGATTCCATGTCCCCAACCACTAGGCTATCATCGCAATGAGACAATGACTTATTCAATTGTCTGAAAGTTAAAACTTAAAAACAAGATCCAAACACTCTGGACTGTTTTTTTTTTAAGAAGAATATATACATACACATACATACATAGTCGAGTTTAGACTTTAGATTATAAAATCACATGTTTCATCATATGACATGTTTTTTAATAAAACTTTATTTTCATGTCATTTAGTCAGCATATTTTTAGATTACTGTTACTCTGAACCAAATAATACCAAAACAATGCTAAATCCTTTCTAAGTGACATTTAATACTTAAATTTTTTTAAATAAAAAATAATAAAATAAATATATATGTTAAACTTACGTTATAAAGATAAATATCATTGATAATACTTAAAAGTATTTTTGAGTTGTTAGCAAAAATAATTAATTTAAAGGATTTAATTAATTATTATAATTTATATTAGAGGCGTGAGAAGTAGAATAATAAAAAAAGCAATTGACATTAACGTACGCATGGTACAAGGGAAAAGATACTTTGTCGTCTACTGTAGAAAGGAGTGTCGTTTCGCATGCGATGGTTCTTACAATGTCGTCACCGACCCACCTTCATATTCTTTGTACCGTATACAAAACGAGATAAGCGAAGAGGTTGGGTTTGGTTTTTGGTCAAAACCGAACCCAAATCGAAAATTCAATTTTTGAATGTAGGAACCGTTTGATTTTGGTTTTTCCCGTTTTGGGTTGTCGGTTTTTTGGTTTTTTAAAAAAGGTTTGACTTTGGATTTAAACCCAGAAAATCTTGGACAATTTTTTATCCAAATTGAGTTTTCGTTTACTAAACTTAAAACACAAATTGATAAATCATTAAAAATAATTGCTTACTCTTGGCTTTTAATCAATTTGTGTTTTAGTTTAATACTTTAATTTACTAAAATTGGATATTAATTATTATTTTAGTTTGTTTGATGCTTTAATTTAGTAAACATACTAACTTAGACTTTGAATTACTATTTTAGTAAGTTCATCATGTAGAAATATAATAAAAATGTTTATATCAATTAATATGTATTCACTACATCACATATAATTAAAATAAGCATAACTATTAACCGTATTGGCATTTTAATATCATAAATATCATTTATATATATAAAGTTGAAAAATGATTTCATATGGATATAAATAAAAGAAGATTTCCTAGGATATAGCATCAATGAATATATAAAATATTTGAAAAATTAAATTAATTTAAAAGACCGATTCGGTTCGGTTGTTTTTTGTTTTCCGGTTTGATTTTTGCTCACCCATTATTTATCATGAACAATTAGTTTATTTTTCGTAACGATTACATATTGTTACTTATAAATTCTTAAAAGTAAAGAATTATATTTATTTAGTTATTATTTATATACAATAATAAGCCACCCGTTCTCAAAATCAAAAGGTTTTAACATATTTAAATCCTACTGCCCTTTATTTACAAAAACAACACAACTTTTAAAAATATTTTTATTAAGGGTGTTCAAAAAATTCCGAAAACAAAAATCAATACGAAAAACCAAAAAACCGTTCCGATTTTGAGGTTAACCGAACCGAAACCAAAAAACTCATACGAAAGTCTTTCATCATTTCTCGTTTGCTAGCCCTCTCTTCAGGCTCCACCACTGGGATCACTCTCTCCAGCGAAGTGCGAACAAACCCGCAAACCTACACCCGTCTTTCGTTTTGTCATTCACCAACCACCGTTGTTGGTAACCATCTTCACCGTCCTCTCTCCACCGAACAAAGCGGCAAGCCCACAACTTTTTTTGTCCTACACCGGCGACCACCATTGCTTCTCCTTCGATCCTCATTCACTTCATTTTTACTAATATTTGATGTTATGGTAATGGATTAGGAGTGTCTAATGGTCCAAAATAGACCTAAGTGAACTAAACTAAAACAAATACGAAACCGAAAACTCAAGAAATTTGGAACAAAAAACTAAACTATGATACCCTTATCGATTTGGTTTGATGCAATCGAACCATGGGAACGAATCTACAGGGCTATCACCTTCTATGTCCAGATCTTCCAACTTTTTCACAATTACAGTTCACAGCGCCCTTGACTAAACTAATCTAATAGAAAAATAATGGGCTTCAGATATGAATATTGAATTTTACAATGAAAATGATAAACCAATAATATTGTTAGCATTTAAAAAAGAATTTAAATGAACTAAACTTTAAATATTAAAAAAAAACAATAGAGTAAAAAGTACGTGACCATAAAAATTAGAATAATAAAATACAATAAATAAATCATTTACAGCATATGTAATGAAGCTTGAAGATAGAGTAATTGTCAGATGGTTATTTACCAATGGTAAATAGTTATAGCTGTGCATAGTTGAATGAAACAAAAACAAAAAGAAAGAATATGAAGCTTCATTCAAGATTTTGATGAATATATTCTATAAACAAAAACCTGATGGCCATTTGATTTGTGCTTATCCTCCTCACTAATGCAAGTAGATTCTAGCTCTTGTTGAATCCAAACAATGATTTAATGGCATTTAACGCGTTCTCATTGATAAATGACTCGTCGAAATTCTTCAACAAGGGCTCAAACCCCTCGGATTTCCTTATATTTTCTAGATCAGGGTCACTTCGGATCCTCTGCAATGTTGGTAGCAATAGTTATTAGGGGCGTGAAAAAAACCAAAACCGAAAACAAATTTGTTCGGTTTAGATTTTCAAAAACCGAAAATTTTGGTCAATTCTGAACAAAAAATTATGAAAATATTTAACTTCCATTATTTTGAATATTTTATTAAGGAAATTTGGTGTTTTATTCCTTATATTCTTGGTTTTTGCTTGAATTCTATCTTTTGTAACAATTTCATTTTTTTTAAGCATAAAACATAGTTTTTGTTGAATATAGGCAATAATTAATTTTGTTTGTTGAACGTGTAGATATTTAGTAGGTTTATGAGGAAAATTTTGATAAAAAGAAAAACCCAACCTGAAAAACCGAACTGTGGTTTCTAAAATTCAAAAACCAAAACTTTTGATTTGAACTTTGGTTTTCTTTTATAAAAAAACCCGAAGCAAATCGCCTTTTACTCGCCCCTCGTAGTTATAAACTTGTTAGAACAAGATACGACTATAGTCTATAACCAACAGTTCTCAAATACCTTAAAATCTTCATATCCTGCTTTCAGTGCATCTTCTAGAGCTGAAAGTCCGGCTTGTATCTGTCGTTTGCGTATTAAAATCAAGCAAGTTATAGCAGCCATTGCATTGTGCATTTTTTTCGGAATACTTGAAACCAAAAGTATCATACCTGATTAAGCTTAGAATAACAGCATGCAACGTTGTAACTTGCTACCGAAGCTTCATTATACTCGGGTTTTGAACCCAAAACAGACTCGAACTTTTCCAATGCCTCTTCATACTTGCCGCTCCTAAACAAGTTATCAAGAGAAAATCATCACAAACAAATCGACGTTTGAGATTTTTGAGGTAATAGTGGGTTTTCAAAGTTAATTTACTTGTAAAGCTGCAAGCCTTCACGAAGCTCCCTTTCTCGAGTTTCTTTTTGTTCCTTCTTCCTCAAGTAGTTTTGCATCTAAATCAAAACATGGATCAAACGCAAACAATGTTAGCGAATAAAAAGTTTATAACTTCGTATTGTTAAATAGTAACATACTTTCTGTTTTTTAATTCTTCTTGCTTAGGACATTGTATTTTTCTTCTTGTACCTTTTCAAAGGCTCCTTATAAATGTTTCTTTAAGTTTGTTAACAATTTTAAAATTTTTGTAACACTTTGTTTATGATAATAAACAAATTAAGACACATTCTGAAAGTACAATAACTAAGGGGATAAAAAAAAAAAATACAATAAGCTAAATGAAACAAATAAAAAGACACACTATTAAATAATGACAAAAACCCAAAAACCGCTTCAATGAAAATTTGGACATGGACACTTACTTGGATTTCCCTGACTTTGCTGCTAACTACTCCAGAATTTCTTTCAGCCCTGATGATCTCTTTTTCTGTTAGCTCTCCTGCTTCTTCCGTCTTCCCTGCCAATCATGTCGGATGATTCTTAGATCATGATCGCCCAAAGTTTATATCTTTTCTTTTTTTAAAACGATTACCGCTAGTTACACCATGTCATGAATTCATTATAGACAAGACTATATATTGTGAAGTGTGAACTAACCATATCTCTTCTGCATTTTCATGAGCAAAGGGCCGATTCTTTGGCGAATGGTGTACATGGTTCTTCCATATTCAGCTGCAGGCCATATCTCTGTTCCAAATACTGCACTGCAATATTTTAGCATTTGATTACCACATTTTCAAATTTCAACCACCCGTGTTCCTTTTGATCTGGTAAAAAGTTCTTTCAAGGAAATTTGAGAATAAAGTTCATACGATCGATCCAAGATGTATATATACAGGATACTCATGCGCACGTTGGCATTTAACCCAAATGCTAGAAGTGCAAGACACGAATTCATGTTATAACTGAACTTGCGAATGAGAGACTAGTATACGATTAAGGAAGCGAATGGTATGAAGACAAAAATACTAATGTTGCAATTGGTTCTTGATGATGGAAAATCATGCTTTCTAGGAAAGCAAATACACTGCTTAATTGACACTTGTCATAACCAAACGATGTGCTACTTTTTACTGGTGCGGATGTTAAAGTTATGCCAAGTGTAAATTAGGAGGACTTGTAGAACAACGATAATTAAGAGGATACGGTGTTACTCTAACAAAAAATGTGCAATCCTAGAAATCGGTCAACTAGTGTAAACATAACCCAATTCTACATAAACCACCAGGCTTTTGGTTTGCTGAATTGAGGGTAGTTGACAATTAATGACATATTCTAATCCCTTAATAATATCCAATTCATTTACAAACATTCCAACAAATCAATCGCTACCTAAATATTATTGACTTCATGTAACAATTTTCAAAACAGCAATGGCATCCATCCCACATGTCAATAAGAAACTTAACCAAGAACTCATTAACTACGGGTACATAAATAGAAGAAAATTATAAAAACAAACGAAACAAGTGACTTAGGCATTTCATCAAATACCTGGTGGCCAGAACTTTATCCCCAACAGTGAACATCTTTGTCTTATCGGCATTCCCTCCAGGAGCAATTGCATCAATGTAGGTTCCACCATCTCTACCCTTTGCGAATTTCAATCCATAAGGTTGCTCAATCTCTACCTCATATTCTTCATACTTATCTTCTTCAGTCGCCGATTCTTCTGCCGTCGATGCTCTGACGATCAAAAACCGATTGTTTCTCCAAATTCGAATTCCCCAACCTGATTGAAAACCTTAGCGTTTGGGGATTCTTGTGAAATGAGGCAATGAAAGATAGCGTTTGTTTAGTTGATGAAATGTTTTGTTCCATTTACATATACGAGACATTCAAACTTTATTTTAGCTTAGGTTTACTCTATTCAATCCAAATTCAATGATAAATTTCGTTGGCATTATCAACAACAAATTAAACCGGTTAACTTATCAGAAAAAGAAAATCGAAACTTACATATATTGTTGATGGTTTGATTATTGAGATGGCATATGGATCTTTGGCCTTCCAAATCTGCCATTAGTGTCAAAGCATTCAATCTACTCCTTTTGCTATCTTCACCAACTGAATGCTGATATGAACTTAACTTGCATCAGATTTAATCATCTGAAGATGTATAATTAATCACTATGAATGAATTGCAGCTAGGATGATGAGTTATTACCAGATGGAAGCCATTGATGAATCTAGATCCTGAGAATTGCCTGAGCTGAAAATGAACAACATACATAAATGATTTTAATTAAAGTTCAAATGTATCAATTAATTGGAAGAATGAAGAGTTAGGTAAATAAATACTGATTTTGATTCCAATCTGAAAGGAGGATTGATGATTTTGAAGCTCATTATAGCTTCTGCCATGGATCCCTGCTTATGAGAAACACAAAAACAGAGCTTCAAAAACTTGTGTTATTTTGTTGGGTGGGAAAGATCAGAGAGGATAAGGCGCCCATTTGTAACCACTCTTTTCTTTCTTTTTTTGTAAATTACAATTTTCGTGTTAAAATCATAGATTTAGTTTGTAATTTTATTTAGACTGTGTTTGGCAACGAGCTTTTGGAAGCTTTAGGGTGCGTTCATTTGATGAAAACCATAGTGTTTTCGGGTTTCGTTTTTTTGATGAAAACGAGGGTTTTATGAAACCACGTTCACTTGCATATTTTCTAATATAAATTTTCATTTTCAAAATTTATGGTTACATGTTAAAAACAATTTCAACATGTTTTCAACCATTTTCTAACTTAAAACGAAAACATGGAGTTTTCAAGTTACAATATGAACGCGTTTTCAGAATTCTCAATTGTTTCTTGAAAAACAAAATCTAAAAACATTTTTTTGAAAACTGAAATTGAAAACAAATGAAAAGTTTTCCGTCAAGTGAACGCAGCCTTAGTTTTTGATTTTTGGAAGCTCAAGCTCAAAAACTTCGTTTGGTTGATGGAAGCTTAATCTTTTAATTCATATTTGAAAGCTCTCAAAAGTTCATACACCAGAAGCTACTTGAAGTAGCTTTCAAAGCGAATTTACGTCATTCATCATTCAAACAAAGAAAGGAGGAGGATTACATCTCTAGTTTCTCCATGTCTTGTTACGCCTTCTATACACCCTACACCAAAATTTTCTCTATCCAAGGAGGTTATAGTTGGCATGGCCAAAGAAGAATGGGGCGTTGATGGTTATGTCTCTATAAAGGTTTAATCAAGTTTAGAAATGAAGTTGACGCACCTAATGATGAGGGGGGGGGGGGGGGGGTGTCAAGTAAGAGTGATGTAAAAGAACATTTGGAAGTAGAGAGGAGATTGGATCGTGATTTAAAGATTTGAGATGATTTATCTGAATTATGGTGGTGTTGATTATGGTGCTTATATTTGGGTTGACTCATATAGCTCTGTTGGAAGAGAGAATTTGATATTGAAAGAAATGTTGTTTGATCAACCAACTAGATAAAATTTTTTTGTCATTTTAAAAATAGTTGAGACGAGAAATCTATTTCACGTTTGATTTTTTGTAAAATATAATACATCAAACGTTATAATAGAAAAACAAAACAATTATATATTATATATAAAATAAAATATTTAGTCAGCTTCATACTTGCCCGGCTTAATGAAAATAATTCTGACGATAATAAATTTTATATTAGAAAGTAAATAAAAATAATGTGATCCTAATAGTATATTCAAATTTTTATAAAATACAATATATTAAAATTATCATAAAAAACAAAAATATCAAATAATATACATAAAGTAATAAAATAAGTAAGTTGATTACATATTTGTTCAGGCAGCTTCACTATTGAACGCTAAAAGTTTGTAAAAAGAATATCTATCTATACTATTAAAAGAGTAACTATACTCATTTCTGGTGAAGCCACGTGTCGTCACCATGAATCGACACGTAGCATTTATAGATTTTAAAATAATAAAGAAATTTAAATCAAATCTATCCAAATCTAATATAATCCACTTTTAAATTCAAATCAAATCAAATCAAACAAAATCTAATACTCTATAAAATTATTAATTAAATTTTTCCAAATCTAATATAATCCACTTTTAAATTCAAATCAAATCAAATCAAACAAAATTTAATAATCTACCAACTTATTGATTATAAGATAATATAATAAAATTTTAAATATATATATAAGAAAATAATTACTCTTCATATATATATTTAGAAATATACAAAATTAATAGGTCATAATAAATAATAAGATCATCTTATATACTTTTGTTTAAAAAAATTATATTTATATCTTTATCTTTTTATTTATTATATTTTATATATTAAAAAAATATCCGCGTAATACGCGGGTAATAAACTAGTATTGTAATATAAATAGAAATGGAATAATTTGTGGAGGAAGGGAGTTGAAAAATAATAAAAAAGCAATTGACTTTTTTATACGATAAAAATAAAAAGATGGTGGTGGATATCAACGTACGCATGGTACAAATGGAAATGATATTTTGTCGTTTTCTGTGGAACGGAATGTCGTTTCCTATCCTACGGATCTTACAATGTCGTCGCGACACAAGTCCACATTCTTTGTATCTATCCTATTAGGCTATTATGATATTAAATCAAATGTTTACTATTAAAAAAAGCCAATTAAATTTTTTTTATTTTCTCAATTAAATCTTAAAAGACTTTCAATTATTTAAGTTCGTAAACTGTGTTTGTCTTATTCAAAAGTACTACGACCGGCTACCGGATTACCCGGCAGGACAGTCTCATAGATTTGGAACCCTGTGTCAAGGCCCTTTAAATGAAAAGCAAAAAAATTCAATATATTGTATATACACAAAAGTTCATCAATACAATAGAAAGTTTATAAGTGTCTAAAAGATTAAAAAAAAAAAAAAAAAAGGAATGAAAAATGTAGTACATGTTATTTATCCATGAATACACAAAAGTTACTTGCCTCTAGTTGTAAGTGATATCATAATTGTAATTTGTAAACCAATATACAAGTTAGTTGCCTATAGTGTATGTCAACAATGACAACTCGCAATCTGAAATCAATGGTTAATGATGGAATGGTACTGCGAAACTCTGGCAAAATGGCAATCCAACTTCAATCGAAGAATATAATCGATTGCTTCAATGATGAAGAATATAAGAGTACTTTGATTTTTTTGTGTATGAATTACCAATTGCACGTTTTGGATTTCTATATACATACCTCTGGATATCGAAGCTTCAATATGAACGTTGAAGACGCGATTGAGATCGGTTGGAATTCCATGGTTGTCTTTGCTTCGATATAATTGATTATTTCAATTGAGAAAATTATTGAAGAATATAATTGATTGCTTTAATAAAGAAGTATATAAGAGTACTTTAATTTTTTTGTGTATGAATTACTAATTGCAGGTTTGGGATTTCTATGTACATACCTCTGGATTCTGAAACTTCGATATGAACGTTGAAGACGCGATTGAGATCTATTGGAATTCCATGGTTGTCTTTGTCGTCCTCGCCTTGATCCTATTCTGTCATCTATCATTGCTCATTCGCTCAATTGTCTGACCCCTAGACTTCCACGATGTCGCGTGCTTTTCTCATTTTCGCTTGTCGCCTTGTCTCTGGGAACGTGGGGTGTCCAAAATTGGATATCCGAATTTTCGAATATCCGAAATGTCAAATAATGATTATTGCTATCCGAATCCAAAGATTCGGATTCAGATATCGGATTATCGTAATATCCGAATATTCATTTTTTTTAATTGTTTCCAAAAATAAATCATATATTTAAATATCTAAAATACAAATTCATATTAAAGATAAATATATCACAAACCAAATGTATCTGCAATTATTTTATTCAAAACGAGAAAGGAAAGATTAAAAAACCAAAATATATAAAATATTAGTTAACAAATGTATAATATCGTGATAAAACTAAAAAATATACATTAAAATAATAATAAACACTCAATGTACTGTAAATAATAAATACTAAAGATGGATAAAAAGTTTTTTTGGATTTTCGGATATCCGAATATCTGAAAATTTAAAATTTTACTATTCGAATACAAATTTCGGATATACGCAAATCCAAAATTTCAGATAGTTTCGGACGGGATTTCTGGATTTTTATTTCGGATGCTCAGATTCTGCTTTTTATGATCACCCCTAGCTGTGAGCGTATCTGCTGTATGACATGCTATGGGTTGAGTTTACATAATATGGGTTAAAAACTCTAATATATAACATTAAGGTAGCTTAAGGTAGCAAAAGTTAGAGGCCCTATATATTTTTGGGGCCCCTATGCACAGGGTAATGGTCGGCCTTGTTAGCCGGTAAAATACAACGAATAAAAGAAAAAGATTGGGAACATCATCGTTAAAATATGGAAAGATGGTTGATTTTTGACAACATTAATCAAGTGAAAAAGCTAGGTTACTTGTTTAGTAACCGGTCAAATATACACTTTTGAATAAAACAAATATTTTAGAGACTTAAACAATTAAAATAAACTAATGACTTATTAGCGAAAATGAAGAAAGTTGTTGAGGTAATTTCAATATTAACCCTATATCAAATGGTTAATATAAAAAAACCATGATATTTCTATAGCTTTATCAGTTTGATTTTTTAACGTTGTTTTTTATTATTATTATTTTAGTCCTTACGTTATTTTTTGTTATTGAAACTATGAATTTTATTAATGGTGACCTGTTGTTTAGGTAAAATAAATAATGTTACATTTTAGAATAAGTTTTGTATTGAAAAAACCATCATGTTTTCAATATTTCATCAGTTTGGTCCTTATGATGTTTTTTCCGTTAGAAAAATCGAAATTTTAAAATGATTTACTAAAATTTGATATAACTGATTGCTTAAACACATGAATTCTACAATGCATTCAGTATAAAAAAATCATATCAGTGACCAAACAAATAAAAGTTGAAAACATAATTGTTTTTTGTATATATAAACCTTGAACTAAATTGTGAATGTGATGTCATTTTTTGTAAACCGAACAACATGTTACCGGTAAAGAATTTGACATTTTCAATAACAAAAGAATTAGCATAATGACTAAAAAGATAAAAATAATAATAATAATATTGAGAGACCACACTTAAAAAACTGTAAAAACATAATGGTTTTTTTTATAATAACCCTAAATCAAATTAATAAATCTATATCTATCTATATATAATAAATGAGGACACAAATTGCCACGTTAAATCACTACGTTTCATCTAGAAATATAAATACCACAATATTACTTTTTAAACAACATAAAATAAAAGACCAATACAATTCATTATTTCTAATATTTGTAAACTTAAGAAAATAATTAACTCTATCCACTATTTGACATTATCCAATAATATTATTTGTCAATCATTATCTATATGAGGTAATTTTAAATAAAGTATTAAAACAAATATGAATATATTTGAAAAAAAATACAATATTAATAAAGAACACATTTCATAACATATTTTGTTTATTGTAATAAAATATTTAAGCAATATGTATCAAATATTTCAGTTAAAAGAACACATTCTATAACATTTTTTTCTTTATAGTAATCAGGGTCGGTCCTGAGCAAGGTCTACACAGACAAATGTTCAGGGCCCATTAATCATCGGGGCCTATCCTCAAAAAGTATAGCATATACTTAGATTTATTAACGATTAAACAATGTTATTGACTTGTAAAATTTTAGTACAAAGGTCTTTATATGTTTTTAAAAAATTATTTTGAATATTTATATTGAAAATGAGTTTTTTTAAATATTTTTTAATACAAAGGTCTTTATATGTTTTTAATTTAAAATTTGTTATATGTTTTATAAAGCAAATGTTAATAGAACAAATGTTAAAAAATGTTTTGTTTACTCTTTTTTAAAAACCTTTATTTTTAAAATCGTTTGTTCTAAAAGCTTAAATACTTTTTTAAAAAGTTTTAACCACTCAAGTTTTAAATTTGTTCCAACGTTGAGAACGTCACAAAATATTATCATCTTTAAATGTTAGATCCATTTTAGTAACTATTTTTTTTGTTTTAACATGTCAACTAAAATTTGACAAAATATTAAAGTACATAATTATATTTTATCATTTATTCAATTTATTAAGAGTAAATTACATAAATCGTCTCTGTGGTATATAAAAGGTTATGGATTTGGTCCCTAGAACAAATTATGTACACTGAAAGTCCATAAAAACGAATTCTTGTAACAATTTCGTCCCTCAGACCGTTAGATTTAACATTTCTTTGTTAATAATCTTAAAATGACTATTTTACCCTTATGATAAATTTCAGTTTTGGTCCCTTAAAAGCTTAAAGACAAAGTATACTAATTTATTAATCTCTTTTATGAATTATTATAATTATTGATTTATTTATTTTGATGTTATTCATGGCTACCATCAGTCTGCCCGTCAACAACCACGACCACTTTCTTCCATCGGTTAACCACCACTGCCACTGATGTCCCCTCCCTTTTTTCGATAAAAACTAAACCTTAAATCAATGTAAATCAAAAACATAATCATGGTAAACATGATCGAATAATCGAAGATGAACAAAAAACTTTAATCACGATAACAAGTAAAAACAAAAAAAAATTGAAACTTGGAAATCAAAATCACTGCCATCGTCTTAATTCAAGTACAAACCCAGAGAACCCCCTAAAGAAGAAACCGATTTGAAATCTCATCATCTTCAAGAACCTTATCAAGAACAAAAAAACTTAAACATCATATTTGAAATCTCACCTGATCCAAAATCAAAACCCAATTGAAAGAACCATATAGTAAAAACATAGAAATCAAACCGCTAATCAAAGTAGAATTGAAATCTAGGACTTCAAAGTTCTTCCAGAAACATTAGTCTCAGAATCGAAACATTAAAACCCATCGGAGACTTTGAAGTTATTCCAAAACATTCCGATTTGGAAGGATCGAAATCTGTTTCAAAGACCCTAAATCACCAGATTCGAAGTTCTTCCAAAACATTTATTTATACAATAAATTATTTAGTAAAGAAATAAATCTACTTTGTCTTTAAGCTTTTAAGGGACCAAAACTAAAATTTATCATAAGGGTAAAACAATAATTTTAAGATTATTAACAAAGAAATGTTAAATCTAACGGTCCGAGGGACGAAATTGTTACCCAAATTCGTTTTTATGGACCTTCTGTGTACTTAGTTTGTTCGAGGGACCAAATCCATAAACAATTATTACATCACACTTTCATCCAAATGTCTATATTTATACATGTTTTCTAAAATATCATTGGGTTTATTATAAAAAAACCAACATGTTTTCATATTTTTTGCTTTTTCGTCCATTTATGTTATTTTTTTCATAAAAGGCCTAAAGTTATTATTTTTTTTTATTTTCGATTTGGTGAAATTTGGACATTAGACCCCGGTTATAATTAGTAAACCGGGATTTTAAAAGCTGAAATTCCAGGTTCTAATGTCCAAATGTCGCCAAACCAAAAAGAAACAATTAACTTGAGGACTTTTATGGAAAAAAATAACATGAAGGGACAAAAACGCAAAAAAATGTAAAAGTTTCTAAAAGCCTTGTTTTCAAACATTTTATAGATAGTTTCTTAAAATTGTTATATGAAAAGTTTCATAATCGTTTCTTAAAATAGACCTTCTTATCTATATATCTATATTCTATATATCTATATTTATATCTATACTATATATAATAAGAAAACCACTTGGAGTTTCTGGACCATTGGATGGAAAGAAATCAATGGTCCAGATTAATGACAACTCATAATTATTTATGAAATGTCTCTTATACCCTTAATTAAAATCAATAATTATGCCTATGCCATTATTTTAATTCATTTTCCAAATTTACTACATTACCTTAATTACATTAAATTTATTTTATTTTTTTCATTAATGAATTAATCTATCTATATATTATAATAAAAGAGAACATTTATTGTCACGTGTCACTATCTGAATGCATCAATTTTATATTTTCCCGCTCTTTTTTCCTAATTTATAATCCTATAATAATAAATTAAATTAATGAAAGATATTAGCTTTCTTTCCTAATTTATTTTCTTAATTAATTACTTCAATTCATTGTATTAAAAGCAATTAAATTAATAGCTTACTAATAATTAAAACATAAATATTTCTTCAAATTTATAACATGTATATTAAGAATTTGTATTTATTTTTTATTGACTGTATAATTGATATCTTAAAACATGTTTCTATCATAAATATTTATTTATTAACATAGTATAATAAAATTTATTTTTTAGTTAAATCATAATTAGTATAATATGTTGACAAACTAGATACAATTTTTCGTTCTTATACTTATATGTTTACATTTAAAAAAATTCTATAAAATTATTGTTTTTTATAATTTAAAGTAAGTGTTACATGTTCCAATGTTATATAAAATGTATACAAGTTTTAAAATCTACATTTATTCTTTTAAGTTTTTTATTAATATTAATTATTAGTACCAACTATAATCAATTTTAAATTTCTTTATTTGTCAGTTATATTAAAAACATGAATAAAACTTTTCTATAACTATGGGGGCGTGATTTTAAACTCTATAATACTTTGTATTGTATATACATATAAATATGAATTATAAGAATATGATAATCTTCATATAATTAGTACATTTAATGATCAAATATTTACACAAAATATAACAAAAATATCTTTTTAAAATTAACATCATCAGATGTACTATAAATTATTATTAAGTTTTTATAATATGATGAAAGTTTTAAACATGTTTTTATTTTAAATCTTTGTTTATTTTAATTACAATGTTATAAACAAATATATTATTTAATAAATTTTATGTTATTTTAACTACATAACATTTAGTTATGTAATAATGTTATGTAACCATCAATCAATTTAAAAATCTAATTTGTAATAAAATATATAACTATTATATTATATATGAACTAAAATATAAGTTTGTATCAATTAAAATATATTAATTAAAACTAAAAAGTTTTAGAAAATCATAAAAAATAACTACTATTTATATCAAATTATTATTAATAAATTTAGAAAAATAATAGTTATGATAAATAATAATATTATTCTTATATTAATTTTAATAATTAACAGTTGTGTGTTTGTATTTTTACTTGTATATAATTTATATAAATAAATTATATTAAAAATATCCACGTAATACGTGGGTCATAAACTTATATTAATAAAAGAAAATGTTTAGTGCCACGTGTCGCTCCCCCGCTTAAGCAAAATTTTGTTTTCCCGCCCAATTTTTCATATATAATCCTCTTGATTAGTTATCTAACTAGGTTAAAACCCATGTATTACATGGATTGATATAAAAAAATTTGTTATATATTAAATATTTATAAAAATATGGAATTCCTTAAGAACCTTAATTTTTTTTAAAATTAATATACAATAAAAATCAATAAAAAGATGAAATACAGGTAAAATCATTGAGTCAATGATAAAAGATGATGACTCTAAGTCATGTTAAAATCAAAAGAAGATGGTTAAAATAAGATTCAAAATATTTAAATTATTTATTTAAATATAATATTTTTTGACTCATACATGTGTGATTCATTTCAATTATTATCTTCTTATTATTGATTTAAAAATGTTGAACTTTTATTCTGTTTTGTTTGTTATTGTGTTATCATCAATAATCCCATAGAAATCAAATAAATTTCAAATGATGATTGTATTATATTTTTAGTTTTTATTAAGTATATTAATTTAAATTGTATAAATTTGTTAAAAACCTTAAATTAAACCATACACAAGTTTTCTTATTGAAGAAGTTTTAATTAATAATACATATTTATTGCCTAACTGATTAAAACTTGATACAACAATTCTAACGTCAACTTAATAAATAAATATTAATTAAGATTATTGGAATTTAAGTTATTTTAAAATATAAATTTTGCAACATTTATTGAAGTTTTGGAAAATATTAATACAAAATTTTATTAAAGAAAATACATTTGAAATTTGAATGATTACTTTTCTTATGTGTGGACGTGTGGTCAAAGTTTCATAACTAACATATAAAGATTTGATGATAAATTTCATTGTATACTAAAGTATTTAATTATTATTTCATAAAATTCTTTATTCTTTCGGACATTTAAAATTTGAAGTTAATTATATTATTGATCTTTTAAAAAAAATTTAAAATTAAATTCTTTTATTTTACTATTTTTTTCAAAATTATTTAGATTTAAACATGAAGTTTATAATTTTATTGATTTTTTCAAATATTTTAATTTTAGCTTGTTAATTTTTAAAAATTTTAATGAGTATTAGTTGTAATTTCAATTAGTTTAGGAAACTAAAATAATAAGTTTAAATATTAAAGTTTAAATTAAATCAATAAATGATATGAATGTTACTTAAATTAATGTTCATTTTTTATTTTTAGAAAAAAAGCGGGAAAATAAAAAATTTGTGTATTAGGAGGATGACATGTGGCAATAATTGTTCTCATTTATTATAATATATAGATATGGATATATAGATTTATTATTTTTAAACTTTAAGTAAAAATATAATTAAGTACTACCTAATTTAACTACTATAAATAAAAAACAATCTTTTTTAAATGATTTAAATAACTTCTAAATTTAACTCTTAATTTTAGTAAACTATGTATTATTTTATATATTCAAAAAAATAAAAAATAATGCAATATTGGTAATCAAATATTTAATAATTTTTTTTAAATTATAAAATTTTAAATTGTGTTCTATTTAAAATAAAATTTTAAACTTTTATTTATGCATAGAAATATAAAAATAAAAATGTTTAAAAAATGAATACTATTCATACATATTAAAAAATAAGAAAACTTTAATTATCCCTAAAAGCAAAAAATAATATCGTTTCCATATTTTTTTTAGGAAAAAACTAAACATTTTTTTATGTAATTTACGCTTGGGTAGAATTTTTAATAAATTTTTTATAAAATATCCACGTAATACGTGGGTTGATAACTAGTTATTTATAAAACAAAAATGTTATAAACTTTATTTAAAACAAAAGTTAACAAAATATTGTTTATTGTTTATTCTATAAATGTTGTTTTAAAACTCGTTTAGAAAGTTTTATAAAAGTGTTTAGAACATTTTTTGTTTTAACATTAAAAAAAATATAGTTTCAAAAAATATTCAAGTGAATTTGTTTGAAAAAAGTAGGGTGTCAATTTCAGCCGGTTCAAGCAAACGGGTTGACGACTAAAAGTTATAAATTTTACATAAGTTTGAAAAAAATTTCAAAGAATAATTTTTTTAATACACTGTTTTATAAATTTTATTTTTTAAAAAAGGTCATATACTATCTTAGCTTTTATAATGAATCCAATTAACTGTTTGGGCGTTTGGCCCGTTGGATCAAAATTACCACCCCTAGAAAAAATGTTTAGTTTTTTCTTTTATAAGTACTTAAAAATTTTTATTTTAATAAGCATTATAAATATAAATTAATAATAAAAGTGTAATGATATTTTATAACATTTGTTTAAAAACATAAACAAGAAATAATTTAATCATTAAAATAAATAATTAATAAAATTACAATAATTTTTAAGACATCTGATAGAGTTTAATTATCAATTGAAATACAAAGGTTTTATCATCAAAATGAATAAATCACGTAATAGTGATGATATTTTATAATGTTCCTTTTTTAATTTTTATTATTATTCTTATTATTTTGTGCATATTACATAAATACCTTTTATTTTGGGGTGAGATCACAGCAGCAACTTCAAGAGTTTTCTTCCCTTTCTGCGTCTCTCCCCACTTCATTCGCTGATTCTTGTTTCCACCACAAAATTCTCCTCTTCTCCACCACCAAAATCTCTACTTTTCTGTGTTTTTTCCCCTTAAATTTAATTTAGTCTCTTTCAAAATATATTTAATTTTTTTTGTAAATTGAGTTCACATCCTTCGAGTATTTGAAATATTCTACTTTCCTCATCTGGGTTTTAATAGGTTTTCTGGTTTTTGTTACAAATTCAACTTAAATTTCCGTGAATTCTGGATGGGTTACTTTTATCAACATTAAATTTTTGGTTTTGAATCGTTAAAAGAATTCATTTTTCCATCTGGGGTTTAGTTTTTGTTCCAAATTCAACTTGAATTCTGTTGGTTTTACTTATTCAACAACTTAAAAAATTCATCTTTTTTGAGTTTAATTAATTTTCAAGAAATCTTGAAAATCATAGCAAGTATTGATTTATTTGCGTAGTTTTCACTTTACCCTGGCTTTTACTCTTTCTTTTTCATCAATTAAACCATGGATTTGAAGAAATTCGAAGAAGCAAACGATGTCAAGAAATCTGAATCAAAAAGCGTTGGTTCTTCCCCAAAACATTCTTCAATTGGTCAAAAGTCAAAGGAATTGGGTAATAAAGAATCATTTTTGAGGGCAGATAAGATTGATTTCAAGAGTTGGGATGTTCAGTTGGATAAACATTTGAGTAGGGTTTGGTCAAGAGATAGAGAAAAAGAAGTTTCTCATGCTAAAAAAGAAGAATGGGAAATTGATTTAGCAAAATTGGATATTAGGAATGTTATTGCTCATGGTACTTATGGTACTGTTTATAGAGGTGTGTATGATGGTCAAGATGTTGCAGGTAAATATTTTCCTTTTTTTTTTTTTAAATAACTTGTTTATTATATCATACTTATGTTGAATTAAGTGGTTGTTACTTTTGTGTTTTTAAGTTTCAAAAACTTTTTTTGTGCTATTGATTTGATTGATTGATGGATTTGTTATGATGAGATAGATGAAACTGGGTTATATTAAGACTTGATTAATCAGAATTAGACAATTAGTTGATTGTAGTTCAAGGGATAGATAGATAATTCTGCATTTTTTTTTACCTAAATACTCATGTTGCGCGATGATCGGTTTAAATGGATATTCAAACACACGTTTAAAATGGGATCACTAGAATTTTAATCGCTTTTGTGTGTAATTATTGTGCAAAAGTGTAAGTATTTGGTAAGAATCACATGTTCATAGTCGATGAGGATGACATCATGGAAACTTGGATGATTTCTACAAGAAAGATGATGGTTTTTGACGATTTCTTCCATGTTTTCTATTTGTTTAAAAAGGTCAACTTCTATGGGACCATTTTATGCATCTATGATTATGACACAATTCTTAAAATAAACGATCGGTACACCCCTTTATCATTTATTTCAGAGTCCTGACTCCTGAGAACTTTATGCATGAAATACACTAGTAAAATTTCATTAGTTTCTTGAAGGAAATGAAGTATTCGTAGAGACATTGTCATGTGTAATCTAGATGATGCTTAGGTTTTTAGTCTTAAGATTCTTGTTCCTTTTGATAGTTATAAATGAAGGCATGTAGTCTTCCTTTTCTAGAAAATTGCTGTATATTTATGTTTTTTTGAACGGCTAAAGTTAGTGGTTAGCACCTTTTTTTTTTGTTAGACACCTCAAGGTGAGGACCCAACCTCATACCTTCACCTAAGGAGAAACGCTCTTGGCAAGGCTCGAACTCGAGACCTTGGCCAATGAGAAACCCTCCCACCTTTGGTGGTGGCCAGTGGCCACTTGATCTAGGTCAAGTACGTTTTTAGTCCCATCGGTTTAAACACCACTATAGTTTTATTGGTTAAAGATTTCTTCTAAGTATAAAACGGCCATGGGTAGTTGGGTACGGTATGTAAATGTTGGGTATGGAGTTAGCGCCGGTTCTTTGTTTTTCTATAAGGGTATTAACTCCCATTACAAAAGGTTTCCCGGGTGATGTAACAATTTTTTATAGCTTATTGTTTACATTGCAAAACACTATGATATTTTAGGCTATGTACGTGAATTGTTATTGAACTACTAAGTCTTCCCCTATGGGTCTGATATTGAGTGTACTCGAGGGTGTCATTTACTTGTGAATATACAATCATCTTTGACGATTAGATTAGGTGGACACTGGACAATTTGTGCATATTTTCTTCATTTCGTTGTGAACATTTTCTTGTAAATTATATCATCGTGTCAGCCTTCTTTGCAGATACCCCATAACCTACAAGATTACAAGAATCCAAAGGGAAAGTTATGAGATAGATTTGTTTATGATTATGGGGGCGTTTGGTTTTGCATCTTTAAAGTGATTATTACAATTTCAAGAACCAGAATCAGATAATCATTTGATTTATATTAGGGATATTTGTAAATTTTCATTTAACATCAATAATCTAGTTTTATTGCAGCAATTTTTTACCTGCCTCTTTAACTCTCATTATTTTCGCCCTCAGAAATCAGTATCAGTTTTTTCAAAGTGACTTTAGCATTTCTTCGTTATGGATTATGTACCGAACTTGAAATCTTTTTTATTTCACATGTGTGTGTTTGATAATCTTGTATTAACCTTTTTGGAAATTCGTTTCATTTTTTAACTTGAACTTTTTTAATATTACAGTGAAGGTATTGGACTGGGGAGAAGATGGTCTTGCCACTGCTGCCCAGGCTGCCAATCTTCGTACGTCTTTCAGGCAAGAGGTTGCTGTGTGGCATAAACTTGATCATCCAAATGTCACGAAGGTCGATACTTATTTTAACTTATAGCTATTTTCGGGTTTTGCAATCATGTTTTTATTCACAATCTCCCTTTTGATATTGTAGTTTGTTGGAGCTTCAATGGGTACCTCGGATCTTAAAATTCCATCAAACAACACAAATTCCGTTCAGAACTCTCTACCCTCTAGGGCTTGTTGTGTTGTGGTGGAGTATCTGCCCGGTGGGACGCTCAAGAAATATTTAATCAAGAATAGTAGAAAGAAACTGTCTTTCAAGATCGTCGTTCAACTTGCTTTAGATCTCTCTAGAGGGTTAGTTCAATTCTATTTTTAGTCTTGAAAGATGATGTTTATGTTTTTATCTTGAAAATTATTCTGTTTCGCCCGTTTTATAAACAGCCCGTTTTGGCCCATGACCCATTTTGCCCGGTCCATCCATTTTGCCGCATCTAGGGGTGGCTTAAAGATTGCAATATCTGCAAATCATCCATTTTCCTTGGAAAAAAACATTTTCTTGAAAGATAAAATCACCTTTTTATCTTGAAAAATACTCCATTTGGTCCGTTTTATTGACGCCCCATGTTGGCCCATTGTCAAATCCGCCCCGCCCCGCCCTTTTTGCTGCCTCAATCATGCATCTTCTAATGATTTTTTTTGCTGTTTCTTGATTTTTGCAGTTTAAGCTACCTTCACTCGAAGAAGATTGTACACCGTGATGTTAAAACTGAAAACATGCTTTTAGATTTGAATCGAACGCTAAAGATTGCTGATTTTGGAGTTGCTCGTGTTGAAGCTCAAAACCCAAGAGATATGACCGGTGAAACAGGAACTCTTGGTTACATGGCGCCAGAGGTACGTTTATAGTTCACTGACCTTTTTAACGTTAGCCCACTTAATATTTAGCCAAAAAACCGTAAGACTTATTTGGATATATAATCTAGCCTTCTTCTAAGCAATGAAAGAAAAGGAGGTGTTTGGATGTCGGTTTTAAAGTCTGATTATCGTGACTCGAAGAACTAGAATAACAAGAATGGGATAATCACCCCTTTCATTTGATTAAAGTTAGGTAATTTCGAATTTATCCCAAGGAAAATCAGTTTTGTGTAAAAGAGTTGCATTTTGTAGGTTCTTGATGGAAAACCGTACAATCGGAAGTGTGATGTCTATAGTTTTGGCATATGCTTATGGGAAGTATATTGTTGTGACATGCCTTATGCTGATCTTAGTTTTGCCGAAGTTTCTTCTGCGGTCGTTCGTCAGGTTTGACAATTCTTTGGCTTTAGTTTACTATTTTTACTGTATTTATATTTACTCGGTACAATTTACCTTATCGTTTGTATGTAATAATATCGCTCTAGACTATATTAGTGGCTTGTGGCCCAAATAATGAGTTTCTGGGGTGGCAATTTTGGGCCAACGGACGAAACATGCATGGTCAATCCAGACGGCCCATATTTAAAAAAACCATGTTAATGCATATTTTTTTTAAACAATCGTAAAAAATGTTACTTTAAACAAGTTTTGTTTTTAAAATAATCTTTAGAAATATATTCAAATTTGGTTTTTTTTTGCCTAAGACCATTTTACGCTTTTGGATGATCTGGGTTCAAATTGCCATCTGAATACCAAAGATCGTGACATCAAGGCCGTTCTACTGATTATTGGGGCCCGGACGAAAACGTATAAAAGGGCCCCTACACATACACATACACATATACATAAACACACACACACATTTGTGTGTACAAACACACTTTTTGTTTTCTTTCCGTCCATAATTAAACAAATCGACTGTATGATTATATTTACTTTGAGAATTTTTGAAACTAGGGGCCTTATGAAACCTTGAGCCCTGGGCGGTCGCCCTCAGGGCCGGCCCTAGGTCGTGCGTTTGAGATATGCATATTAGAAACAAAAAAACCGAAATGGGATATGCAATCTGATATACTCGATTATCACCATATTCGTTATCGTTAGTTTGATATTTCTTTTTCTTTTATTTTTTTTGGTTCCAGAATTTACGCCCCGATATTCCCAAGTGTTGCCCGAGTTCGTTTGCTAGCATTTTGAAGAAATGTTGGGATGCAAATCCGGACAAGAGACCCGAGATGGATGAGGTTGTGAGGTTGTTAGAGGCGATAGATACGAGTAAAGGTGGAGGGATGATACCCGAAGACCAAGCAACGGGCTGTCTCTGTTTCTCCAAGAGTCGTGGCCCGTGAGTGTTTGTTTCCCTTGTACGTAAATAATGTTCCGAACGCCTCGTTATTGTCGGTTTTTCGATGTTTTTCATAAGTTTACGAGGATGTACACACTAGTCCTCAACAGAGTTTGGTCAACTGTCATTCAAATGGTAGACAACCACGCCATACTTGGTTGTTTGCTATGCAAATTTTATGCAGTGAGACTGTTTATATGTGATACTTTTGCTATATAATTTTTATCCATTGATTGCTAAATAGTGTATATGTGTGTGTATATATATATATATATATATATATATATATATATATATATATATATATATATATATAGGGTAGGTTCAATGGAAATCAACATGCATTGAAACCTCCATGCAACACCACAAATGCATCACAATTACGTGATGCATCAAATCCCTGCGTGATGCATCAAATTCCCGCGTGATGTATGTATGTACATACACACACAATAAAATAAATCATATTATAGTAACTGTTAATATTGTTATATTATATATATTTAGAAATACGAATTGTGTGTAATGCATGAGTTCTCATGCTCTTCTTTTATAAAATAAAAATAGAACACATGATTTGTTTTGTACTTTTTGTTATTTTATTTTGGGATAATAGTAAGAAATAACCTCTGTTACTAAAATTTACGATAATAATTTACTTTAAATTTTATTTTGTAGTTTTTCATGATTATAACAATTTACTTTTTACTTTTTTACAATTGTAGTAGCTTTAATTTCCTCAATTATAGCATTTCTACTTTTTCACGATTATAACAACCAGACGAGTTACCTTATAGGAAAAGTTAATTTTTAAACGATGTAAAATATAAGTTCACTCATCCACATCATAATTCAGATTGATGAAAATTGTCATTTAAGTTTTGGACCGTCATGTAGGTAATTGTAATCGGTAATATAAGGTTGGGCGGTATACCGGAGCCGGCGGTTTGGCCAATGGCTACCTATGGGCTATGCATAAAGCCAGCAGGAACACCGCCCCCGTCCAAAAAATCAACCCCACCGACTTCCTCACCCCTCCTCGGCTTTTCATCTCTTTCCCTCCTCTCTCTTTAGATTTTAAAGGGTTAATGATATTGGGATAGAATGATAGTTATTTCCAACGTTTTAAAATGAAAATGATAGAGAGATAAAAACTGATGTGACGCTGAGGTATCCAAAATGATGAACTTGGGATAGTAGATTGTTGTAATTATGAGTTTTAGTAACTTACGTTGTTATTTTTTACATTTAATCCTTATACTTTCCATCAAAAGCGTTAGTCATAAGGGGGGACAGTATACTAAAGCCGTTCACCAACGGCTTCTCCAAAATCAACTTTTGCCGCCGGGAACACCGCCTCCTCCACCGGTGGCCCCGCTGAATTTCCCCCGCAAAATGGTTGCATCCCCACTCAGCTTCTATCTCTCTCCATCTCTTCTCTCTTTACCTCTCTAAAAATTAAGTGAGTAATGAGTATTGTGATAAAACATTAGAATTGTGGGTCTTTCTAAAAAATTAGAATGGAAATGATGAAAAGAAAAAAAATTGACATGACGCTGATGTGTCCAAAATGATAGATTTCGGATGGGTGACTACACCCTCACCCTTAATATGGTGGAGAATTGCCCATTTAGGTTAATATATGGAGTACGACAATCAAAGCACATGTTACAACCTTGTGAAGCAGGGGAGTATCTCAATTTAGGTGAGTTTGTTGGCTTGTGCTCATCAAACCTCACCATCATGGTATGTTGTTGGATGTTGAATATGTACTTTCAGGATCACCAAATTTACCCCTTGTTCTTATGAGCAACTAGCATTTTAAACACCTGTAGTATCATGCTTCACAAATTTAACCCTAAACCGACGTTTGATAACATGGAATAGAATAAAATGGAATCATTTACTTTCATTATAAGTTATGTTAACCAATGTCAGTTGCACATAAAGAAATATTAAAATAGAAAACGAAGAAAAACCATGAAACCTTCTTTCCTTTATGATATGTTTTAGTGTATCCATGATGATAAGAAAATTAAATAAATGAAATTTATATTCAACTTAGTTCTTTATATCTTTTCATTGAAAATCATGACTTTTGTCACATGACAAAAAAATTTATAAACCTCGTGTGGTTACATTTCATTCCATTATAGCAAATGTCATGCGAAACGGAAGGAGTGGGAGACTGGTAGTCTTTCCACCCTACCATCGATTTGTCACATCGATTTTTTTTATCTCTCTCCTTCTCTTTTTTTCATCTTTTTTACATCACTAAAACCACGGTAACGGTCATCTTTTTATCACACCACATCACTAACAATATATTTCTCCCTATTACTCACAACAAAACCGTTTTTCATGGTGATGCCGAAGCTGACAGGATAAAAATATGGTCTCTTGACAGGGTGGGAGTGGTATTCTTGCTGGCCTTTCTACCTTTATTTCTAATTTTATAAAAAACTATTTAATGAATGTAATTGAAATAGTAAATGTATATAACTGAAAACTTTTATTTATTTGGGCATATGATCGAAAGAAAATGTTAGAATACAGTTAGGGGGCGTTTGGTTCGCAAATTTTTTCCTCTGTGATTTGCATTTTGTCAAACGATTTGCATTATGCAGGATTTGCATTTGTCAGGTTTTTGTCAATGAATCTACATTATCTTATAGAAAAAATTTGCTAATCTGAAGAATGCAAGGTAACTAGGATTTAAAATCCTAAACGGAAGGCTGAGTTTTTAAATAACAAAGAAGGAAAAAATTTATAAAATAATTGGGATTTTAGAACCTTACTGAAATCTGTGAACCAAACACATGACTTTAAATGCAAATCCCAACGAATCCCAGGAAATCCGCGAACCTAACGCCCCTTTCATGTCTATCTATTTTGTGTAGATAACTTGTTCAAAAATTTTTTTGGATAACATTTTAAATATATAGACAACAAGAATATAAATATAACATTAAATTTTTCGGAAAAAAAAACAGGTCCCCAAAAGACAAAAAGTTAACATTATATTTTTCAAAATCCTAAACTTCAATTGTTATAAAAAAAACACGGTTATCATTATTATAAGGGTTTATTATTAAAAAAAAAAAACCAACATGTTTACACATTTTTTGTATTTTCGTCCCTCCATTTTATTTTTTTTCTAAGAAAGCACTCAATTTTAATTTTTTTTGGTTTACTGAAATTTGGTTATTAAAACCCGGTTTACCATATATAATAGGGCTCTAATTGTCAAATTTCACAAAACCAACAAAAAATAACTTAATGCCTTTTCTGGAATAAAATATCACGAAGAGACGAAAACGTAAAAACTGTAAAAACATGTTGGTTTTTTTTCATAATACCCTTGTTATAACGAAAAGTAAATGATTGAGATTTTTTTTCCAAATATGTGTGAAGGAAAATGTGAGAATATATAAAAACTTTCACCTACTTTTCATTCTTGGATTCTTGTGAATTATAATGCTTTATAGCATAAATCTTTTGAAGCTTCTCATTGTTCAAGATGTCGTTGATATGTCACCATTAAAGAATATTTCGATCTAAAACGTAAAATACAATGCTTGTTTGCCTTTGAAAATTGTTCACATAAAAAATAGAGCTAAAAGTATATTCTTGATTTATATTTTACTAAAAAGAATAACGGTATTAAATTGTTTTATGACATTCGGTATGAAATTAAAAGAATAAAAAGTATCAGAATAATAATACATAAAGAGTCATTTTGCAATGAACATATTTTTGGACAAGCTTGACGATGATTCTTAACTTTTATTATATATTATTCGATCATTTATGTTTAAGTTTCATATTTTTCTCATTGATACCGATTTGTATGTTGCTCTTACGCAACCTCATGTATATACGTGTTTGACATATGTATGTAGCTTTAGAAGGGAATATTAACCGAAACTTGAGATAAAGCTATGAAAGGAATGATTGGAACGTGTTTTGCGTACTTAAAAACAAAGACAAAAGCTGTTAGACTATGCTATCATTATTTTTCAAATGGTAATTAGGATGCAACTAAACCAAAACTTACATATCAAACTCAATCGAGCTCTGAATGCTAGTTTCAAACATAAAACAACTCTAGGTTTAAACTTATAGTGACCCATCTTAGTTTTTTATCTGGGTCTTATAAGGGTAATGTACATGTTAATATTTATGTATTTAAAATCAAGTTATTGCGTGTTGGAAAAAAAGTGTAAATTTTTCAAAAAAAAAATGCATTTTCCATGTTTTTGGACCAAATATAATTATATATATTTGTGAGATATATAATTAATATTTTGTGCTATTCTCCTTGAAGAGAGGATTCCAACAGTATAAAGAACGTCCAAAATGGAGCTAAGATGAATAAGGTATCGATGCTCAAAGATTGATGTTGGATGTGGGAAAATGCAAGTTGAAATGGTGAGAACTTGTCCCACATATAAATAAGGACCAAACAATTAGTGGTTTATAAGAAGGAGCATTTGCCAAGCATGACAAGTTACTCCAAGACAAATCTTGGGTCCAAACAGTAGAAAACCATTGAACTTGTGTGCCCTCGCATATGCCTCGTACTATGTATAAGGTTTTTTTTTTTGCATGAGCCGTGTTCGTATCTTGGACGAATCTAGACAATTTTAGAGCCGTTACAGAAATGGTTTAATGATAGAATTATTATGTTTAATTATTAATAAAAAATGGTTTTTTTTAATTATAATTGAATATAAATAATTTGTTGTTACAACTCATCTCCTATAAAAGGGATGGAGATGCAAACACCAAAAATTTTTGGAAAAAACACTTTGAATTCCACGGAAATTTTTACGCCTTAACAGCAAGACATTGCTACTTCCAAGAACAAAGAATAATTTGAATTCACTTGAATTTTCAGGCAAGTTGGTTACCTCCGGCAGTACACACTGCTTTGGTGGTTATACCCTGGGAGACAAACTTCGAATCTGTTTTAAGGGAATCGTGTCAAACTGTAACACCCACAATTCTCACACAAATGCCACGTCAATACAATACACAGGTGGCAATAACGCAATCATCTCATAATGCACATGTCACAGGATTAGCGGAAAACACTGATAATTTAAAACTTTAATACAAAGTTAACACGTCTCAAGTCACATGCTGATTCAGATGCATACACGACTGAATTATCTGATAAACACGGATTACTGAGAGCTAACACAATACAGATCCAGTATAAGATACATACAACAGCTTTAAAGTCTAACAACAGCAATCATCAACACCCTAGGCCTCTGAATCACTTCGGCTGCTGCGGCTGTGACTGCGGTCCCACAGAATGGCTGCCTGAGACACGGAAGACTCGAAAACATAAACTGGACAGCTCGTGAGTACGCGAGGGTTAGACACTGCAGGTAAGCACACATAACCTACACAACACATATATCTCAGCACACATATGCAACTCGATGCATAACACATATCTCTGCTCAAAAGGGGACCACGTTCCCCAGCTAACAGGCCGCACACAGCAGCGGTTAGCTACTCAATAGGCACAGGAGCGACCTGGCAATATCACTGCCGTATATATACAGCCTCATATCTCGTGACTGGTTAGGGACAGTCAGCCTGCGCGATCACATATCGCGGACACCTGCAATTCAAACACATATAACACGTATAGGGTAGAGAAGCTCATACCTGCGCGCTATCACAGTCTCATACACATATATATCACAACCACACAGATGACTCGAAAGAATGCACGTGCGTTTGAAAAGAACTCGAGTACTCACCGATACCCGAAAGCAATCGAAACCCGAACTCTCAATGCGGCTCGGCACGTGATCGGCTAGCACCTGAACACATCACGGGTCTCACATGTTATCACAAACTCGATAGCCACGCAATTCAATTAAACATAACTCAATCCAACACAATTATCACAATTAAACTAATCCCGAAACATATTCCCGAACGGACAATCGATCCCCGAAACCCTTTTTCGGAACTCCTATCGAGACCCAAAATCCCAAATAATTCAATCCAACAATATCCCGAAGGGATCCGACCAATTAACGACGCACAACTCTTTTATAAAACTAAACCAAAATTCTCTAGCAGACTGATTTACGCGCCGCGCTTTTCCCATTTGCGCGCCGCGCTTTTGCCAGACAGCAGAATCTGCCCTTCGAACTCCATAGCTGAACCAGAGGTTTTAACCTCCTCCTCACCCGATTTCCAGCATCAAAATACACCAAAACTCATACACAAACACCTAAAATACTATAGAAACTAAATTCTACATATAGCACACATATATCTCAAGAATTAGCTACCCAAAATCATGAATTCGTACCTCAAAATCTTCAAGAACACCAAAAGGAAGATGGTGAAGATGAATTCCACAATTTCACAATCAGTTTTGGAATTGAAGGCAGGCTTCTTCAGCTGGAGCTCACACAGACGCACACACACTCACACCCTTTTGGGGTTTTCTCTGGGTTTTGGAAAAAGGAGAATGAAAGGATAAGGGAAAAGAGTGAAAGGGACTCAATATATGTACGTCTTTATCCTCAATCCGGTTCCGAACCCATTAAATCCGAACCCGATATCACTTTTTCACAATTTATATCATTAGGACCCAATTAAATCCACGATCTCAAGGAGATAATTAATCCACTAATTATTAGCTCGGAGACACGTATCACTCCATCTTGACACGTTAAATCCACGAAATGGAATTTAATTGGAACACACAATAATTATTAAAATAAATGAGCCAATAAATTAAATCCACGTACCAGGCTCAAATCCGGGATGTTACAAATCCTCTCCTCTTAAAAAGATTCTGTCCCGGAATCTAGCTCGGACTCGGGAACAACTGTGGATAACGGCTCCTCATCTCGGCCTCGGGCTCCCAGGTGGCACTAGTACCCTTATGATGCCTCCACTGAACGAGTACTAGCGCGATCTCTTTATTCCGCAATCTCTTCACCTTTCGATCAGTAATCGCCTCAGGCTGCTCAACATACCTCAGATGAGAATCCACGGTGATCTCGGATAACGGCACAAACTGATCATCTTTGGCCAAACACTTTCTTAGGTGGCTCACATGAAATGTATCGTGGACTCCGGCCAACTCGGGAGGCAATCTCAGTCTATAAGCCTGATCTCGGACTCTGGCGATGATCTCAAACGGACCGATGTATCGCGGACTCAGCTTACCTCGATGTCTGAATCTAATAACTCCTTTCCACGGCGATACTTTCAGCATAACGCGGTCTCCAACACTGAACTCGAGCTCATTCAGACGACGATCGGCATAACTCTTTTGCCGGCTCTGCGCCACTCTCATATGCTCTCGGATGACTGCCACTTTATCGCTCGTTTCTTGTAACAACTCGGGCCCACTGATAGGTCGCTCACCGACCTCGCCCCAACACACCGGGGTTAGGCACTTACGCCCACATAGTGCCTCGAATGGAGCCATCTTGATGGAGGAATGGTAGCTGTTGTTGTACGCAAACTCGACTAACGGCAAGTGAACGTCCCAACTACCACTGAAATCGATCGCACAAGCTCGGAGCATATCCTCGAGAGTCTGATTCGTCCGTTCTGTCTGCCCGTCTGTCTGAGGTCTGTACGCTGTACTCAACTGAACTCTCGTCCCCAATTCGCGCTGAAAGCTCTGCCAGAACCTCGAAGTAAACCGCGTATCTCTATCAGACGTAATCGACATCGGAACGCCGTGCCTCGACACTATCTCACTGATATATAACCGAGCTAACTGATCCATAGTGATGGTACCCCGAACCGCTAGAAAGTGAGCACTCTTCGTCAAGCGATCCACTATCACCCAGATCATATAATTGCCTCGAACGGTGCGCGGAAGTCTAACGATGAAGTCCATCGTAATATGATACCACTTCCACTCAGGGATCTCTAGAGGCTGCAAATGCCCGTGAGGCTTCTGATGCTCGGCCTTAACTCGTAGACAAGTCATACACTCCTCGACGTATCGGCCCACGTCTCGTTTCATCCCTGGCCACCAATCGAAACAATACCGATCTCGCCTCGGCGACTCTCGCCATATACTGTCACCGTCTCACTGTCTGAAATGGGTATCCGGATCATCTTCTTCGCGCACAGAATATCGACCTGCCTGGCTGTCATCCAGTCCATACCCACTATCACGTCGAAACTGCTAATCTCTATCGGCAGTAGATCGATCGAAAACCGGTGAGCATCTATCTCAAGGACACAATCTCTGTATACCCGACTCACTAAAGCAGTACTACCGTCTACTCTCTCAACGACTAACGGCACAGATAAAACAGTAGCAGACACAGAAAAGTAGGCACAGAATACAACAGACACATACGAGCGATCTGCTCCAGAATCAAACAATATACGAGCACTAAGCCCGTTCAGAATGTACGTACCAGATACCACATCGGTAGACTCGCGGGCCTCCTCTGCCGTAGCCTGAAATACTCTACCCCTGCCTCTGGGCGCTGACTCACGGCGGCTCGAAGACGACGGCTCAGCTCTAGTCCCGCTAGTACTCGCTCCCTGTACTGCAGTGGTGCGTCCGGACAGTCCCTCACAATATGACCTGGCCTCCCACAGCGGAAGCACAGGGAATCCCTCGATGTACAAGTAAAAGATGTATGGCCATACTGACCACAGCGGTAGCAACGGGGCTGCTCTGATGTACAAGGACCAGAATGGCGACGGCGACACCTCGGACAGTCTCTCTCCCCGGCTGAACTATCTGCCCGACTCCCGGATGGCTGGGACCCCTGTCCCACGCTGCTCTGACTCTGACTGGGAGCACTATATCGGGAAGTCTGCCCCTGACTCTGACTGGCTGTCCCCGACCCCTGATACTGCCCAGACCTCCTGGACCTACGATCTCTGCCCCTGTCTCTGTCTCTGCGAAATCCCGAACCCTGCCCCTGAACCTGCTGCTGCTCAGGCTGTCTCTCTCTCTGAAAATCCTGGGGCTCTCGATAGTAACTCTGGGACTGCTCAGACGTCCCTGTCCTCTGTCTCTGGGATGGAGGCTGACCCCTCTGTCTCTCGATCTCTCTCTCTCTGACACGAGCCAACTCCAAGGCTCTCGCAAACGTCGGGGTGTCATGAAGCCCAACGAACTCCCGAATGTCCGACCGTAAACCATCAATAAAGGCATCAGCCTTACGAACCTCTGTATCCACGTGCTGGGGCGCAAACTGAGCATACTCATTAAATCGGTCTACATACTGCTGGACTGACATGCTGCCCTGCTGAAGATGTAGAAAACGACGCTCCATTTCCCGGCGCTCATCGCGGGGAATATACTGTAACTCGAAGATAGCACGGAACTGATCCCATGTCATAGCATAAGCTGCTGCAGTAGTCATGGATGACTCAATGGACTTCCACCACTGTGAAGCCCCTCCCTTTAGCTGATAAGCCGCATAGCCGACCATATCACGAGGATCGACATGGGCAACGCGGAATGCGGCCTCTATCTCTCTCTCCCAAGCCATAGCCGCACCCGGCTCACCACCGCCTCGAAACTGAGGTGGGGCTCCCGCCATAAAGTCCTTAAAGGACCCACCTCGCACAGAAGAAGAAGATGCCCCAACCACTGTCTCAACACTAGTAACTGGCGGCGGATCAGCTCTCTGTCGCTGCTGCTCTCTCTCTCTATCCCTCTCTCTATAGAACTCGGTCAATACTGATAACATCTCTGACCGGCGGACATACTCATCTCCCGCTGGTCTCTCTGGCCCTGACCCCTCGCCATGATCTGCCATAACTACCTGCACATATCACAAAGGTAAGATAACAGATCGATCACCAAGCGTTATACAATAAGCTAGGTCAGTTAATTCCGCTAAACTTAGTCTCAGGGAAGAATCCCACGGATCTGAACACGGTAAGAGCACAAGCATCCACTGATACTCAATACTGAAACCACAAGCTCTGATACCAAGCTGTAACACCCACAATTCTCACACAAATGCCACGTCAATACAATACACAGGTGGCAATAACGCAATCATCTCATAATGCACATGTCACAGGATTAGCGGAAAACACTGATAATTTAAAACTTTAATACAAAGTTAACACGTCTCAAGTCACATGCTGATTCAGATGCATACACGACTGAATTATCTGATAAACACGGATTACTGAGAGCTAACACAATACAGATCCAGTATAAGATACATACAACAGCTTTAAAGTCTAACAACAGCAATCATCAACACCCTAGGCCTCTGAATCACTTCGGCTGCTGCGGCTGTGACTGCGGTCCCACAGAATGGCTGCCTGAGACACGGAAGACTCGAAAACATAAGCTGGACAGCTCGTGAGTACGCGAGGGTTAGACACTGCAGGTAAGCACACATAACCTACACAACACATATATCTCAGCACACATATGCAACTCGATGCATAACACATATCTCTGCTCAAAAGGGGACCACGTTCCCCAGCTAACAGGCCGCACACAGCAGCGGTTAGCTACTCAATAGGCACAGGAGCGACCTGGCAATATCACTGCCGTATATATACAGCCTCATATCTCGTGACTGGTTAGGGACAGTCAGCCTGCGCGATCACATATCGCGGACACCTGCAATTCAAACACATATAGCACGTATAGGGTAGAGAAGCTCATACCTGCGCGCTATCACAGTCTCATACACATATATATCACAACCACACAGATGACTCGAAAGAATGCACGTGCGTTTGAAAAGAACTCGAGTACTCACCGATACCCGAAAGCAATCGAAACCCGAACTCTCAATGCGGCTCGGCACGTGATCGGCTAGCACCTGAACACATCACGGGTCTCACATGTTATCACAAACTCGATAGCCACGCAATTCAATCAAACATAACTCAATCCAACACAATTATCACAATTAAACTAATCCCGAAACATATTCCCGAACGGACAATCGATCCTCGAAACCCTTTTTCGGAACTCCTATCGAGACCCAAAATCCCAAATAATTCAATCCAACAATATCCCGAAGGGATCCGACCAATTAACGACGCACAACTCTTTTATAAAACTAAACCAAAATTCTCTAGCAGACTGATTTACGCGCCGCGCTTTTCCCATTTGCGCGCCGCGCTTTTGCCAGACAGCAGAATCTGCCCTTCGAACTCCATAGCTGAACCAGAGGTTTTAACCTCCTCCTCACCCGATTTCCAGCATCAAAATACACCAAACTCATACACAAACACCTAAAATACTATAGAAACTAAATTCTACATATAGCACACATATATCTCAAGAATTAGCTACCCAAAATCATGAATTCGTACCTCAAAATCTTCAAGAACACCAAAAGGAAGATGGTGAAGATGAATTCCACAATTTCACAATCAGTTTTGGAATTGAAGGCAGGCTTCTTCAGCTGGAGCTCACACAGACGCACACACACTCACACCCTTTTGGGGTTTTCTCTGGGTTTTGGAAAAAGGAGAATGAAAGGATAAGGGAAAAGAGTGAAAGGGACTCAATATATGTACGTCTTTATCCTCAATCCGGTTCCGAACCCATTAAATCCGAACCCGATATCACTTTTTCACAATTTATATCATTAGGACCCAATTAAATCCACGATCTCAAGGAGATAATTAATCCACTAATTATTAGCTCGGAGACACGTATCACTCCATCTTGACACGTTAAATCCACGAAATGGAATTTAATTGGAACACGCAATAATTATTAAAATAAATGAGCCAATAAATTAAATCCACGTACCAGGCTCAAATCCGGGATGTTACACAAACACGAGACACAACTTTCTTTTTCCGTATTGTAATGTACTTTTACAGTATTGTTATTTCCTTTACTTGTAATTTTAATTTTCGTATTCTATTTGTTTCCATGTGTTGTAATTTAATTTCAGAACTGTAATTCGTAATACTTTTCTTATATTTTATAATTGGTATCGGTCACACTATTCCTACATTGTGTAAATCATCGGGTTGACCTAAAATTTAGCTTTTGCTAACGAAAACGTCAAATTGAGATTTTTTTATTAAGCATAATTCTTGATATATAAGTGAAGCTATTTGAAAATTTCAATCAAATTTGCTTTAAATTTAATGTAATCTATCTATACTATTAAAAGAGTAACTATACTCATCTCTGGTGAAGCCACGTGTCGTCACCATGAATCGACACGTGGCAGTATAGATTTTAAAAAGAATAAAGAAATTTAAATCAAATCTATCCAAATCTATATAATCCACTTTTAAATTCAAATTAAATCAAATCAAACAAAATTTAATACTCTACTAACTTATTAATTAAATCTATCCAAATCTAATATAATCCACTTTTAAATTCAAATCAAATCAAATCAAACAAAATCTAATAATCTACTAACTTATTAATTATAAAATAATATAATAAAAGTTTAAAAAATATATATAAGAAAATAATTACTCTTCATATATATTTAGAAATATACAAAATTAATAGGTCATAATAAATAATAATATCACCTTATATACTTTTGTTTAAAAAATAATATTTATATATTTATCTTTTTATTTATTATATATTATATATATTAAAAATATCCGCGTAATACGCGGTAATAAACTAGTTAGTCTAATATTGTTAAGCCGAACTTTATTTTAACTACACCCATGACCCATATTGTTATGACTTATATTAAACGAATCATTATGTTTTTATATTTTATACCCATTTGATATTTTGATATATATATATATATATATATATATATATATATATATATATATATATATATATATATATATATATATATTATTTTCAAATTATTCAAATTGTTACTTGTTATTAGTTGATTAAGTTAATAAAAGAACATAATATTTTAGTTTAGGGTTTATATAAAAACAATCATAATATTTTAAAGTTTTATCAGTTGTATTTTTCTCATCAAATCCCTATAACTTTTATATTTTATTTGAAACGAACTATATATCTATATCTATTAATAAACCAAAATAATTTGTGTCACATGACATTCTCTTATTACACCAAAAAAAATCCTTAAATAACTCTACTACTTATATAATTTAATAAATGTTTTAAATACATAAAATAATACAATTAAATATGCAATTATTGTAATTAACTTCTATAACTATGCTAAAAAAAGAATAATATTAGTAACTTAAATGTTTTTCTAAAAATATATTAAATAATTTTTTTAATATATTAGTTAAATATATCTATACTAAATAAAATAAGAAAGACACTAGAAGTTTCTGGATCATTGGATGGAAAGAAATCAATGGTCCAGATTAATGACAACTCATAATTATTTATGAAATGTCTCTTATACCCTTAATTAAAATCAATAATTACACATATGCCATTTTTTAAATTCATTTTCCAAATTTACTACCTTAAATTAATTACATTAAATTTTGATTTTAATTTTTTCATTAATGAATTAATACTAAATTAATATTTACCTAAAATAAATATGTGTCATTATTATCCTTAATGATCATAGTTAAATTCAAATGTAAAAATATGGATAAATGTAGAAGTGTAGTAAATAAAGTTAAAATTTTTTGTTAATTATTTTGCTAACAAGATTTAAAATTTAATTGACAAAACTTCAATTGTGAATATGATAAATTTTGATTGTTGATTTTCTGATATTCCATTTTTATATTTTATCATTTCCAAAATATATACGCATTCACATAATTGAAGTTTTTTGTTTCTTACATTGATATTTCATATTTGAAATTAATAAAAAATAAAAGAAAATTAATAAAAATTAAAGAAAACATTTTTTGCAAACACATATTATCTGTTTTTAATAAAACAATATAATAATTTTTTTATTTAATATCAAACAACTAAGTATTTTTTATCTTTAGTTTAACTAGCTTTCAATTTTTTTAATGTTAATTATATATAAATTTTATAATAATTTATTAAAATATAAAAAAATATGTAGTTTCTAAATTGACCCATGTAATACATGGGTTGATTAACCTATCTATACAATATAAAATAAGAAAACCACTTGGAGTTTCTGGACCATTGGATGGAAAGAAATCAATGGTCCAGATTAATGACAACTCATAAGTATTTATGAAATGTCTCTTATACCCTTAATTAAAATCAATAATTATACCTATGCTATTTTTTAATTCATTTTCCAAAATTACTACCTTAACTTAATTACATTAAATTTTGATTTTAATTTTTTCATTAATGAATTAATATTAAATTAATATTTACCTAAATAAATATGTGTCATTATTATCCTTAATGATCATAGTTAAATTCAAATGTAAAATTTGGATTTAAATGTAGAAGTGTAGTAAATAAAGTTAAAAAATTTTGTTAATTATTTTGCTACCAAGATTTAAAATTTAATTGATAAAACTTCAATTGTGAATATGATAAATTTTGATTGTTGATTTTCAGATATTCCATTTTTATATTTTATCATTTTCAAAATATATACACATTCACATAATTGAAATTTTTTGTTTCTTACATTGATATTTCATATTTGATTATTAAAAATTAAAAGAAATATTTTTTGCAAACACATATTATCTGTTTTTAATAATACAATGTAATAATATTTTTTTTATTTAATATCAAACAACTAAGTATTTTTTTATCTTTAATTTAACTAGCTTTCAATTTTTTTATTTTAATTATATATAAATTTTATAATAATTTATTAAAATATAAAAAAATATGTATTTTCTAAATCAACCAATGTAACACATGGGTTGATTAACCTATATATTGTAATAAAACAAAACAATTCATGTCATATGTCACTTATACAATACAAGAAAATTTTATTTTTCCATTTCTTTTTCCAAATTTAACACCTGAACTTAATTGCATTAAATTTTGACTTTATTTTTTTATTAATTAATTAGTAATAAATTAGATTTTGTAACATTTAAAATTAATGTTTACCTAAAATAAATATCTATCATTATTATCCATAATAATCAAAATTAGATCTAAATGTAAAAATTTGAATTAGTTGTGAAAATTATTATTATTATGTATAATAAAGGAAAACATCAAATGTCACGTGTCACCTCCGTTCACCAAAAAGATAATTACAATTTATAATAAATAAAAGATAAATACAATTTAATATTTTTAAAAAGATAAATATACTCTATTTTTTTAATTTGTAAATAATAAAAAATAAACACAATTATTATTTTTGTATGTTTTTATTTTTACTCATATACATTTTATATAAATAAATTTAATTAAAAATATCCACGTAATACGTGGGTTATAAACTAGTTTATTATAATAATAGAGAATATTTATTTCGACAGAGATTCCTTTTGATTTACTATAAATTTTTGTTATTTAGATGTAATAATTAAAAAAATTTATTTAATTGTGTGAATAAAATTAGATATATGCATTAACTATCAATAAATGTGATACTTATAATACTACAATTGAATATATATATATATATATATATATATATATATATATATATATATATATATATATATATATATATATATATATATATATATATATATATATATATATATATATATATATATAGGGGAGGGTTCTTCTAAGAACCTTAAATAATGTGGGAACCTAAGAACTAATCTCATCCATTGATTTCATGAAATCAATGGCTTAGATGTAAGATGGCATTTTTGAAATTAAGAAGGCTTTAGGGGTTTTTTTTGTTGGAAAAATGGGTGGGTAAGGGGTATATTGGGGATAACATTGAAAAAGGAACTGCACGTTTTTTCACACACAATTAATTCCCTCCTCTTTTTTCTCTTCATCCTTTTTTTTCCTATGAATAATATACAACTTTATATGTAGATTAAGATATATTCTATGGAGTCAACATAATATTCTATGGTGAATATACAACATTCTATGACGGAGATACAAAGCAACACAATCCGATCGAACATTCGACAATCACAATCAATGGTGTCCATGGTAGAATCTTTTACAACCTGCATTAAAACAATGGATTCAAAACTATGATGCAAAAAAAAAATGTATAACATTTCTAGTAACATAGAATAGCAATATTCTATGTAGAATATGTGAACTATCTACGTAGAATATGTGAACAATCTACGTAGATTAGTGGTATTCTATGAAAAATATGTGAACATTCTGCGTAGAATTGTGGTATTCTATATAGAATATATGACACTTACCTAAGATCTATATAAATTTGCAAACAATTCTACATAGAATGCAAGATATTCTACGTAGAATGCAACATATTCTACGTAGAATGCAACATATTCTACGTAGAATGCAACATATTCTACGTAGAATGCAACACATTCTACGTAGAATGCAACATATTCTACGTAGAAGAAACGTTAAATAAATTTGCAAACAATCTGTAAAAAACTATAAATGTGAGAAGATCTATATAGATTTACACTGACATAGAAAATATGAACATCATAAGATAACATAAAATCTGAGAAGAATACAAATTAAAGAATCCAAAATCTATAAATGTTTATTGAAGATCTATTCAAACAACATAGAATACAAAACTCCATATAGATTTACAGACAATCTATAAAAAACTACGAAGAATACAAAATAATCTACGAACAATATATCTTTTTTGTCGTGCCTTTCCTATTGTCTTGCTCAGAGCCATCGTCGTTTAGCAAGGTCTTGAGGGTTTCATATTTACCCGATTCTGCGATTTTAAAATATAAAATAGACTAGAAAATATGAACATCATAATATAACATAAAATATGAGTAGAATACAGATTAAAAAATTCAAAATCTATAAATGTTTATAGAAGTTCTATTCAGACAACATAGAATACAAAAATATATATATATATATTTACAGACAACATAGAATGCAAGATATTCTACGTAGAATGCAACATATTCTACGTAGAATGCAACATATTCTACGTAGAATGCAACATATTCTACGTAGAATGCAACATATTCTACGTAGAACGAATACTCGAATAAAATATAAACATGACCTGGATTAGAGAAAAACAATCGTCGACCTCCTCATCGGCTGCAAAACCATTTGGAAAAATATTATACGGTGTCTGTTGAAATGTGTCGGTCGACTCCATGGATTCAGGTGAAATAAAAAAAACGGAATGGAATTCTGGCGACGGAACTGAGCTTCTTCTTGCCGGAAAAAATGGAAGAAAAAGAAAAAATTAATGACAAACTCATTGATGATTGTATAGTTTAATTAAAGGACAGGTTGTTGGAAACTTTTCTGAAAAGTTGCATTAAATGAAGGAGGAAAAATGACTGATTTGCCCTTAGTGGACCCAACCATACTTGAAAATATTTACAACAATGCCATTGATTATCCACCATTGATCACATTAATCCAAGGGTTGAAATTGGTTCTTATGTTCCCACATTATTTAAGGTTCTTAAAAGAACCCAATCCTATATATATATATATATATATATATATATATATATATATATATATATATATATATATATATATATATATATATATATATATATTCAGAATATGTTTTCTTTCTTAAAATTGTACATTATCAATGATATTTTATATTTTATAAGATCTCAAAATTTTATCTATACCATTTTAACATGAATGTTTTTTTAGTTTTGTAATAACATTTTATTAATATATATAGATTTTAAAAGACTTATTTATTAAAAGTACCCATGTAAATACACACTGTTATTTTTTAATCTATAAATAGTATAAGATAAGCACAATTATTATTTTAAAAATATAAATACACTCTATTATTTTTTAATTTACAAATATTAACTTGTAATAAAATATATAAGTATTATATTTTATACATAAACTAAAATATCAATTAAAAGATATTAAACTAAAAATAAAAAGTTTAAAAAATAATAAAAAAACAGCTACAATTTATATCAATTTATAAAGTTTATAGTATTCTTATATTATTTTAAATAACTTAAGTTTGTATTAATCTTATATTAATTTTAATAACTTAAGTTTATATAAATAAATTTTATTTAAAATACCTACGTAATACGTGAGTCATAAACTAGTAATTTAGTAAAACCTAATATAATTAGTAATCTTACAAAATATTGACCAAACTAATAAAAAATAAAGGATTTTATTTTAATATAAATTTTAAACCAAAATGATGTTATTTTTAACCTAATTGACTAGCTACCAGTATTATTTTTACTCTTTGTATAAGACAATAAAATGCAAGACCAATCTATAATCTATAAATACTATTAAACAAGTAACTAATGCCACTTGTCATCTTATTATGTTGCCAATTGCCATCTTTAATTATTGACATGTGTATTTTATTTACCTATTTTTAAATATAGTTAACTTAAATTTAATAATGAAATAAAACTATATAACTAACTAACAATATTTCACCTAAATTTTCTCCATCATTAATTTGAAGTGATAATTTCTATTCTTCTATTCTATTAATTACATTTTAAAATATTAAACAACTAGTTTATTACCCGCATATTACGCGGATATTTTTAATATATATAAAATATAATAAACTAAAATGTAAAAATATAAATATTATATTTAAACAAATATATATAATAATCTATAAATACTATTAAACAAGTAACTAATGCCACTTGTCATCTTATTATGTTGCCAATTGCCATCTTTAATTATTGACATGTGTATTTTATTTACCTATTTTTAAATATAGTTAACTTAAATTTAATAATGAAATAAAACTATATAACTAACTAACAATATTTCACCTAAATTTTCTCCATCATTAATTTGAAGTGATAATTTCTATTCTTCTATTCTATTAATTACATTTTAAAATATTAAACAACTAGTTTATTACCCGCGTATTACGCGGATATTTTTAATATATATAAAATATAATAAACTAAAATGTAAAAATATAAATATTATTTTTAAACAAATATATATAATAATCTATAAATACTATTAAACAAGTAACTAATGCCACTTGTCATCTTATTATGTTGCCAATTGTCATCTTTAATTATTGACATGTGTATTTTATTTACCTATTTTTAAATATAGTTAACTTAAATTTAATAATGAAATAAAACTATATAACTAACTAACAATATTTCACCTAAATTTTCTCCATCATTAATTTGAAGTGATAATTTCTATTCTTCTATTCTATTAATTACATTTTAAAATATTAAGCAACTAGTTTATTACCCGCGTATTACGCGGATATTTTTAATATATATAAAATATAATAAACTAAAATGTAAAAATATAAATATTATTTTTAAACAAATATATATAATAATCTATAAATACTATTAAACAAGTAACTAATGCCACTTGTCATCTTATTATGTTGCCAATTGCCATCTTTAATTATTGACATGTGTATTTTATTTACCTATTTTTAAATATAGTTAACTTAAATTTAATAATGAAATAAAACTATATAACTAACTAACAATATTTCACCTAAATTTTCTCCATCATTAATTTGAAGTGATAATTTCTATTCTTCTATTCTATTAATTACATTTTAAAATATTAAACAACTAGTTTATTACCCGCGTATTACGCGAATATTTTTAATATATATAAAATATAATAAACTAAAATGTAAAAATATAAATATTATTTTTAAACAAATATATATAATAATGATATTATTATTTATTATGACCTATTAATTTTGTATAATTCTACACACACAAGCTATGAGAGTATTAGATTTTGTTGGATTTGATTTGATTTGAATTTAAAAGTAGATTATATTAGATATGGATATATATAAAATATAATAAACTAAAATGTAAAAATATAAATATTATTTTTAAACAAATATATATAATAATCTATAAATACTATTAAACAAGTAACTAATGCCACTTGTCATCTTATTATGTTGCCAATTGCCATCTTTAATTATTGACATGTGTAAATTTATTTACCTATTTTTAAATATAGTTAACTTAAATTTAATAATGAAATAAAACTATATAACTAACTAACAATATTTCACCTAAATTTTCTCCATCATTAATTTGAAGTGATAATTTCTATTCTTCTATTCTATTAATTACATTTTAAAATATTAAACAACTAGTTTATTACCCGCGTATTACGCGAATATTTTTAATATATATAAAATATAATAAACTAAAATGTAAAAATATAAATATTATTTTTAAACAAATATATATAATAATGATATTATTATTTATTATGACCTATTAATTTTGTATAATTCTACACACACAAGCTATGAGAGTATTAGATTTTGTTGGATTTGATTTGATTTGAATTTAAAAGTAGATTATATTAGATATGGATATATATAGGTCAAATTTATTTAATATTTATTAAAACTATAAATGCCACGTGTCGATTCATGGCGATGACACGTGGCTTCATGAGAGTTGAGTATAGTTACTCTTTTAATAGTATAGATAGATATTTCACACATAAATAAATCATAAAACCATTTATTCTATAATTAATATTATAATTTCTCAATAATTTTTATTATATAATGTTTTTAATGTAAATTTAAAATTAAAACGTTATCGTCACTGATTTATTTTACTTACAATTTGCTATAATTTTATTTTTCTTTCTAATAACTTTTAATATGAGGCAATCTAAAATTATAATTTCTATTTATGTATACGTATTAGTCCACACTTTTTTAAGTGCCCATAAATCTATAATATAACTAAATCATCGTATGTAAGCTTTTTTCTTTTAATCAACACATGTTACAAGCTACTTTTGCTTATCATATTTAAAATCTAATTTAAATCAAATTAATTCAAATTTAAACTACAAATATTAAATTAACTCATTTTTATAATTATTTTATATATCTTTAAAAACATTTTTTAAATTAACCCATGTATTTACATGGGTAATAACCTGGTACAAAATAAAGTAAAAACATCACATCGATAGAAATATAAATAATTTCGTTTTATATAAATCTTCACAACTCAAAAACTTGAAGTACAGATTAACCCAAATTTAACCAAACAGGATACAATTGTCATTATATGAAAGTTAAGGGGGTCAAAAGTTTTTATACTTTAAATTCTTTAACTATTTGGCGATTCGCGGCCTCTTTCTATAAATTGTAGCTGGGGGCACTTTCCGATTTTGCTTCGTAAACTAATCACCGTAAAATTTCCACCGCCGTCAGCCGCCATACACCGGAGAAAATTTGCTTTCTTTCATTTCTAGACTAATTGATATTTATTTTAATTTAATAAATGAGCAGCATTGTCGTAGAGACATTGATGTCGGATTTCCTCCACCAGTCCGGTGGCGTTGCCGTAATTGACGGAGGACTTGCGACGGAGCTTGAACGATACGGCGCCGACCTCAACGATCCACTCTGGAGCGCCAAATGTCTCCTGAATTCTACTCACCTTATTCGTCAGGTATACAAAACCTAGCTCACATTTTGTTTAGGCTTTGATGGACATTTACATGAGTAACCGCCATGAAAATGAATTTTCTTCTCGTATTTTCATGAATGTGTACTATCTGTTGTTGGTTTGACGTTAATTCGTGAGATACCGTAATTGTTCTTGAAATGTGAAGGAAGAATGAAACAGTATCTGAAGCATTTTGGTACTGAAACGAACTCTTACATTCTAGGCACAAAAGAGAAGGAAATTGTACGCATTTTGTTTGAGTGATCGAGTCCTCTTAAATATTGAAAGGAGTAACTGTCTACTTATAATAAACAAGTTTCTATATCTTGGATAAATGACATTAATACGAGTAATTAACTAATTTGTTTGTCGATCTACTTCTGTCAAATTAGGTAATTTTGTATACTAATTACAAAATTCAGAGCTAACTCACATGGTTTTTGCCCATTGTTCATCGTTTTTAGATGAATTGAAGCCTTTTATGATTCTGTAATTTTTTTTTCATGACAATTAAATGATTAACTGGAATTTTAACTTGTCAGTGGTTCTTTTTGTATCATGTTTTAAGATGGGATTTTAGTGAATTTGATTATTATTATTATTTTTTTACTATATCTATTTCGTAGACTGTAGTTTTCTATTAACATCCTATCGTACAAGCATGGCCCCATGGTGTAGTTAAAAGATATGTTCAATGTAGAAAGTGTAGTATACATAACAATTTGGAAAGAACTTCGGTTCCAATCCTTTGCTTATGTACTCACTTGTTTCGCAATGTAGGTTCACCTTGATTATCTTGAAGCTGGTGCAGATATACTAATAACGGCATCTTATCAGGTAAAACCTTAGCAGAGTATTCTTCATTAGCATGCATATCTCTGCATCTCTTAATTTTTTTGAACTGGACAGGCAACAATTCAGGGGTTTGAGGCTAAAGGCTATTCTTTGGAAGATTGCGAGTCCATGCTTAGAAGAAGTGTAGAAATTGCAAGTGAAGCAAGGGATGTGTATTATAAAAGATGCCGTGAATCTTCTAGTGATTGTCCCGGTGATGGTAGAATTCTCAAGCTTCGCCCTATCTTGGTTGCTGCATCTGTAGGGAGTTATGGGGCATATCTGGCTGACGGTTCTGAATACAGGTAGCTTGATATGACTAGTAATAGGGATATAGTTGCATGGAATAGTGTTTTTACTTGCATATATGTCATATTCAGATGATTGAGCGGTAGTTGCGTGGATTATTTTTATTAGTTTCCCATATGTTGTATTCACATTATTTGGGCTAATCACTAATGATGTGTTTAAAGGGAGTCAAGAGGTATTCATGAAACTTTTCTTTTATGTATGTTCTCTTTAAAAATTGGTCTACTTCAGAAATTTCCTGCATAAAACAATCAATTTACTTAAAAATTACAATCTTCATCTTCTGTTAGTTTTGCTTCTTTAGTGTTCAAATTTTTATGTTTAACAACTACATCAATCTTGCTTTTTCCTCTTACAGTGGGGACTATGGTGATGCAATGAATTTGGAATTCCTGAAGAATTTTCACCGTAGGAGAGTCCAGGTTTTAGCTGAATCTGGTGCCGATTTGATCGCATTTGAAACAGTGCCAAATAAGCTAGAAGCACAGGTTGGGGAAAAATCTTTTGTCACACCTGCCATTTATTCATCCTTCGTATGTAGAACAAAGTCAAGCAACTTCACTGAACACAATGACTCTAGGACTCCTCTAATCTGCGTAATTTTGAAAGGAAGAAAACCAAACACAGGCAAATTAGCTCTAGGTTTGGTTATCTTGTTTCGTATTTAAAGCCACACCGAGAGGTGAGATCTTTGTTGATAACTTTTTTGGTATTGAACAGGCTTTTGCTGAGCTTCTTGAAGAAGGCATAAATATTCCTGCGTGGTTTTCCTTTAATTCCAAAGACGGTATAAATGTGGTCAGCGGTGATTCATTAGCCGAATGTGCCGCAGTAGCTGATTCGTGCAAGAAAGTTGTTGCTGTAGGAATCAATTGCACCCCTCCTAGATTTATTAGTGATCTGATTTCAACGATAAAGAAGGTATTACTCTTCTTGCTTTATTAGCTAAGGTCATGTAGCCTTGTCAACCATCAACACTAGTCGAGAGAAAGAAGAAAGATCATTTTGTTCTGAAGTAACCAAAAGTTTCCACTTGAAAACCTGAATACTTTCAACTTTCAAAACTCCATATCTTTGATCAACAACTCTGCCTTGGTACCTTCTAATTCTTGTTTCTGAGTGTCAATAAATGATGGATTTGGTTTCATAAATTGGACCTTAGATACAAGAAACTCACATGTAATGGTCAAATAGTCTATGCTTTTTCTAGCTTAAACATTTTCTTTCTTTTATCGTCTTCTATTTTTTGTGTAATATACTAGTGAGCATAGTTTGTTTGTCTTCCTCAGGTGACAAGTAAACCAATACTTATATATCCGAATAGCGGTGAAAGTTATGACGCTAAGTTAAAGCAGTGGGTGGTTAGTAATTCTTCTGATTGGTTTTGTTTCAAATGATTTCTCAAAGTCTTTGAGATCACAGGCATGGATCTAAATTTCTGACATCATATATACTTTGAGCCACATGTTGGCATGTTGCACTATATGTTGAATACATAAAATGTTCTGCAATTAAGATAAATAGAAGTCATATTCTTGAAAGTAGTGATTTAGTATTCTAGAGCAGCCGTTCTTATATGCTATTTATTTAAAAATGAGTCAATTTGAGTTTTTTTAATTGTTAATAGTTTAAACAGGTAAAACTCAAAGGTTAGCTAAAAAGAGAACATGTTGATTGCTCAAAGTTGTCCATGGCATAATCCAAGTGTTTATAACATCCTAAAGTGTATTATTTAGAAAATCCGATCATTAGCTTACTATATTTTTTGTAATCATATTTAAAATAATTATTATTTGTAAAATTGAAGATGTTAGGGAGTGTTCGAGAGGTGAACCTAATCTCGGTTGACATGTTTCAACCTGTCACAAAAATATTTACCATTTGACCTGTTAGAGCAATCGATATACCGAAGCCGCCGGCCCATCGGCTTGCCATTTGGCAAATTCCTCGGCGGGAACACCGCCCACCCAGCGGCTCCCCTCCAGCGGCCCTGTAGCCTCCTGCGGCTTCTCTCTCTCTCTCTCTCTCTCTCTCTCTCTCTCTCTCTCTCACCCCCTCCCTCCCTCACTCTTCTCTCTTTAAAATTTAATTGGGTTAATGGGTATTGAGATAGGAAGTTGAAAATGGTGAGTATTTCCAATGTTTTAAAATATGTGGAGAGAAAAAAGTTGATGTGGCGCTGAGCGGCTGAGGTGTCCAAAATGGTGAATTTGGGAGGGGTGAGTACATTTCCCAACTTGCCACATTGCTCATTTTTGCCACCTATAATTATAGGCCATCACTATGACAAAACTTAATTTACTATCGTATTTATCTTTTTGCATGAGGATGCTTGATTTCATCACTTTAATTTATCTTATTATTATCGTTTGTCACAGCAAAACACTGGAGTCCCAGAGGAAGATTTTGTTTCGTACGTGAACACATGGTGCGAGATGGGTGCATCCCTTATTGGAGGTTGCTGCAGAACTACTCCTGACACCATTAGAGCCATTTATAAGACTCTTCCCAGCAGATCTGTTTCTACACCCCTTGTTGAAAATCTTCAAAGTGAAACACGTTTGATGATCAAAACCACATAGAGGTCGGTTAGTCTTCTGTTTTGATCTTTACGATTAGCCAAGTTTGCATTACTATCCATTGTAACTGAGTGTTCGAATAATATATGTTGTGGCAATAACTTGAAAGTTACAAAACATGTTACTTATGGTGTCTTTTGGTTTATCTGGCTCTTTGCTAAAAATTAGATTCAAGGGGTGCTTGGATATGCATTTTCAAAGTGATTCTTGCGTCTTTATGAATCAAAATCAAATTAACATTTGACTAAATTTGTAGTTTGTTAGATATTTTTAGAGTTATGCTTAAAAAGTCAATTCTAGTTTATTCAAGGGTTAATTGCATAGAAGAAATGTAACATATTTATGGTTGCCTTTATTTTAGGTAACTAACAAAGTTTGTCCCCAAGAATATACTTTTATGAGTTGTACAAAGGGTTACTTTTTTTTTTTGTTTTTCTGTGTGTGATACTTTTGAAACTTTTATCGGTACTTTACCATTTAAATTGATAATTTTACATTTTTAAAATATGTTGAAAGATCCTTCTACTGATAAACATGTTGGCCGTTGGGTGTGTTTGACAATGAGCTTTTGAGAGATTTTAGGAGCTTTGGCTTAAAGCTCAAGCTCAAAAGTTCGGTTTGGTTGATAGGAGCTTAAACTTTTAATTTGGATTTGAAAGCTCTCAACGGTTCTTTACGATTTCAAAACGAGCTTAAGGTTTTGGCTGAAACAAAATATTTTTTTACCCTCCAAATAATTATAAATTAAAACTTATAATTAATATCAATGTCTTTTTATGTCATATAATACTGAAAGGTACAACTACAACTATTTTTATCATACACATTTATAAAAACAAAAATCTCCGGCTCTTTTAAAAAGCTACAATCTATTAAAAACTCTAGCTACAAAAAGCTTTAGCTCGACGCTATAACTAGTCTTGCCAAACATTATTGTTATCTTTTTGTGCAATTGAGTTTATTTTAATATTTATATATGATTATTTTGGTTCTAAAAGGTCAAAAAAATCAGAACTAGTCTATCAAACACCACAAAACTAATTACTGTGATTTCAGATCGCATTAATACTTTTTTGTAATGTATCCGTTGCCCTTAAATCACATTATTTTCAAATGGCTTTGCTTTGGTTAAACCAAGTATCTTGGGGACGAGCCGTGGTTATGAAAGGCTTGCACCTAGGCTTGAGTCGAGGATGCAAATAGGCTAAGGATGTGTTAGAAGGCCATTAACAGTCAACAATAGAAGTGTAAAACAAAGTTTCAAGATATATTGACAATAAAAGAATTGACACCAACTATAACACTGTCCTAAATCAGAAATTTTCAGCGTACGGTTTGTCTTAAAAGTACAACAACCAATTCAATAATTTAATGAATCTATCGAATCAAACAATGTGTCCATGATGAACAAAAGGCAGAGGATCTAATTGTGAGAGTTTTTGTGCGTGTGTATATTCCACACTAGACTTTGTCAAATGCGATATTTTGAAGACCTCCATACAACAATTGTTTTCCTGTCATGACGAAATTTATCTGTCAATAATGTTAGGTTTATGTTAATTAATAAATTATTACATAATAATCATGATTAATATTAAAAAAATAATTAATTAGTCAATAAGATCCCAAGACCCTATCTTTTGGCCATTAATTATAGGGATAATTACTAAAATAGCCATAAATCCAACTCACTTGTCAAGTTTTACCCAAAAAAATTCATCAAACCAAAATACCCACAGTTTACGTTATTACATTCACGTGATACCCAACATTTACATACTAATATTTTAATGTTTTACGTTACAAAAGGTGTTTGGTAACGTAAAGTATCTTAGCTTTACGGTACCAAATTCAAATTTGTTAATTCCCAAGAAAAAATAGGTAAGATGTTATATCATGATAAGTACCTAATTTTTCTTGGGAATGAGCAAAATTTGAATTTGGTAACGTAAAACTAAGGTACTTTCCGTTACCAATCACCTTTTGTAACGTAATGCATTAAATATTAAAAAAAAAAAAGTACAGATCACGTAAATGTTGGGTATCACGTAATGTGATAACGTAAACTGTGGGTATTTTGGTTTGATGAATTTTTTTTGGGTAAAACTTGATAAGCAGGTGAGATTTATGGTTATTTGAGTAATTAACCCTTAATTATATGTACTATCATCTGTGTATAATCACCAATCTAACCTTTGGTCCATTACTTATCCTTTAGTTAAAAAAAGATGGCAATAACCTTATATACTTTCCTCACTGCTAGACAAGTTACATGAGTGAGAAGAAAAGAATGAAACCAATACAATGAGATACAATTTAGAATCTCTTGTTTTTAAGTGGAGGACAATGATCTTCCAAATGATAACTGTCCGGAACAAGTCTCTTTCAAGATTATTACCTTTTTTTATGTGGGATGATTTCCCATATGATCAGGATGAACTCAGACTTGCAATTATGATCGGCCAGGGATTTAACCGCACGCGGTTTGAATTCGTTACAAGGCAACGAGCCGTACCCTATAACTTATGTTATCCAAACCTTTGCTAAAAGCAATCTTTACATGATGATGATTATTATATGAAAGGAGATTTTCGGTCATTTTTAGCATACTTGATTTTGCAATCCACTAGCAGCTACAAAACAAGTCAAAGTTTTATTGAGCCCAAAAAGTGGGCTTGAAAATTTAACTAGCCGAGTTTCAGCTTTTAATTAATGGTTTAGCTCGAGTTTTTTTAAGTTTTTCTAGCATTTTATATATGTACATTTTGAGTCGAGCTTTTACCGAGCAAGCAAAGCTTATCGAGAATTTGAGTTTATGCTGAGTTTTATGGAGTTCGAGTTTGAACCCGATAAAAATAACTCAAAAAGTGTTCATAAATATCTTTGAGCTCAGCTCGAGCATAATTCGAATACTTCCTCAGTCGAGAATGAGCCTGTATTTTGAAAGCCATTAAGCTCGATTCAATCCTAGCCTAAAAGACTCAAGCTAACACAAACTCGACCTGTTTGCAACCAATACCATAATAGCCGAGTCACAACAAAAGAAAGTGATGATCACCTCATTCGATGCTTCAAGCTGCTCTACAAATAACGTATAGACTCATCAGGAGATACATAAATAAGGATCCACATAACCAATACCCATGCTAACACGACCACAAGATACCACACAATTCAAATCAAACGTTCAATTTTCAGCATTTATCGTCACCTGATCTTATGGTGGACCTATTTGGGACTTGGGGAGCACACACGGAAACGATGTTTCCTTTGAATAATCTCGTTTCATAATGCAAAATATTTTACATTCTGATTATGCAACATGTCATTCTATCTATGTGCAACAGGTGCTCACCATGTCGTGTAATATTTTTTTTAGAAAACTTTATTAAAAGATTCACAACATATAATCAAATAAATAAATTTGTAGTGTAAAGTAGTTTTATAAATTTAGCAGACAAAAAACAAACTAAAGTCTTTAGAATAAAACAAGATCAGATACGTAAGCCCAGAGACCTAGTTCTAGCCGAATCTAATTTCAATTTCTAATATATCAAGAATCAAACCCACTTTTCCAAAGTCAAGGTATCCTATCTTATTTATCATTTTTAATGAAAACTCATTTTTATTCACAACTTTTACTTTGATATTAAAAGTATGTCAATTGTTTGTGCTACTTTAGTTAACTATTAACGGGTTTGGATTGATCATATCTATCTCTATCTATACTATTAAGAGAGTAACTATACTAAATTCTGGTGAAGCCACGTGTCGTCACCATGAATCGACACGTGACATTTATAGATTTTAAAAATAATAAAGAAATTTAAATCAAATCTATCCAAATCTAATATAATCTACTTTTAAATTCAAATCAAATCAAATCAAACAAAATCTGATACTACACTAACTTATTAATTAAATCTATCCAAATCTAATATAATCCACTTTTAAATTCAAATCAAATCAAACAAAATCTAATAATCTACTAACTTATTAATTATAAGATAATATAATAAAAGTTTAAAAAAATATATAAGAATAAATACTCTTCATATATATTTAGAAATATACAAAATTAATAGGTCATAATAAATAATAATATCATCTTATATACTTTTGTTTAAAAAATAATATTTATATCTTTATCTTTTTATTTGTTATATTTTATATATATTAAAAATATCCGCGTAATAAACGCGGGTAATAAACTAGTTAATAAAATAATTATAATTATCGAATTGTCAAGGCCAATAAAAGTTGTGTAAACCCTGGGTCGATCTCCATTGATCCCAAAACAAGTTAATCCTTTTTGTTTGGCTTGTGTGACATTCAACTAAAATCAATTTCAAAGAAGGTATCTAGATCTTGCTAAGAATTTAGCTTGAAAATCTCTTTGTTCCTTTTTCTCCAATTACATCGTCATCCATTTCAGATAAGTTAACCTTTTTAATACCCGCTCGTTTGCAGTTGGTGGATGAGATTATTATCAGCATAATAATAATTATTATGTTTTATTAGGGTTTTGATTTATTTCTTTGTTTACTTATGTACATGGTTAGTATTGTTCTTTTTATTGCATTGTATTATTCATTCGAACACTAGTTTATTCTATATCTTTGTCTTCATGTTATCAGAGCAAACGATCCATGATTGTTGATTAGAAATTCGTTTGTCCATATTTGCAATTAGTTCGTCCTCATTTATTTGCAATTAGTTCATCATTGATGCCCATTAAATTAAAGAAATTGGTTGGGTCAATTAGAGTTGCCGTCCTTCACATTAGGGGTGACAATTTCGACCCAACGGATTAAACGGACGGAATGACTACAATGACCCGTAATAAAAAAGTAAGCTAGAACATAAAGTTTTTTTAAAAAATGAAATTTTAGAAAAAGAATGTATTAAACAAATTTTTTTTGAAAAAAACATTCAAAAGTATGTTAAAATTTTGTCTTTTGGTTATCGATCTGTTTACTTGAATGAGGCAAACTTACCACCCTTACTTTACGTTGTCATCGTAATCTCAAATTCACAATTGGGATTTCTAGTCAACTATTGGTATTGCATTGTCATCACCATCCGCATTCATAGCCCTGTTTTTTTTATTGTTAAAGGTATTAATTGTGTGCAAAACGTACTATTGGTTGTCACTAGGAAATCATACTATTGGTTGTCATAAGGTCTACAAGATTAAAACTAAGTCTGATAAGTATGTTGAATGATATAAAGCTCAACTTGTTGCTAAGAGATTTTACTAGAATATGGTATGAATTATAAGGAGACCTTTGCACCCGTAGTGAAAATGACTAGTGTTCGTACTATGGATGTAATAGCCTCTGTTCGTAAGTGGAAAATTTCACTGATGGACGTGAAGAATGCATTCTTGAATGATAATCTGCATGAGGAGGTCTATATGACTCATCAACCTGGTATTGTTCATAAACCAGGAGAATATGTCGTCTTCGCAACGCTTTACATGGTCTCAAAAAAGCTCCTCAGGATTGGTTTGAGAAGTTCTCTAAGGTTATTACTTCATTTGTTTTTGTTTTAGTAAACATGATCCTGTTTAATTTGTTAAGCGTACGAGTACAAGATGTATATTTTTATATTTTTATATAGATGATTTGATTATTACTAGTGATGATTGTGTTGGTATTGAGTCTTTGAAGCGTGCTCGTCTTTCTAATAACAAGACCGTGATTACTCCTTTGGAAACTAATGCTTGTTATTCTCCTATGACAGTGTTTTCTTCTTGATTATCCAAGTTTGTATCATACTGTTATAAGTAGTTTGATTTATCTTACTGTGACTATGCTAGATATTACTCATGTTGTTCATGTCGTTAGTCAAATTGTTATTGCTCTTACTACCGTTCACTGAGAAGCAGTCCTTCGGATTTTGAGAATTCTACGAGGCACTCAATCCCAGACCCTTATGTTTTCTTCCTCGCCCTCTCTTGAGATGCGTGCCTACAACGATGCTGATTAGGTTGGTGAATGTAATGATCACATGCTACTGGTTTTTGCGTTTATAAGGAAGATTCTCTTATTTTATAGAAGAGTAAGAAGCAAGATGTTGTCTTTCACTCCTCCACGGAAGCTAGGTATCGAGTTATGATTATGACTACTAATGAGATTGTTTGGCTACGTTAGCTACTTGCAGACATGGTGTTCATATATCTTAGCCTAACTCGTTACATTGTGACAACAAAAGTGCAATACAGATTTCTTATAATTCTATACTTCAAGAACGAAACGAAGCATATTGAGATTGATTGCCATTTCACTCGCTATCATTAAAGGTTGGAACAATTTATTTATCATTTATCTTCTATTTGCTTTACAAGTTACTGATATCTTTACCAATGCGCATTTTGCTTCTCATTTTCATTTCTTGACTGACAAACTCTCAATGCCTATTGCTATTGCATTGTGAGTTTGAGGGGAAGATGTTAACATAATAATATTTATTGAGCTTTATTAGCCTTTGAGCTATATTAGGGTTTTGATTTGTTTCTTTGTTTAGCTATGTAGGGTTAGTATTGTTCTTTTATTGCATTGTATGTTCATTCGTTTTAATAATAAATCATAATTCATTTGACTATATTTCTTGTCTTTAATATAACATTCATTCGATGAAAAATTTTAAAATATTGTAGCTTATTTAATTATCACAGTATGTTTAAATACATATTTAAACCATATATAACAAATATTTGATTAAATACTAGGATGTTCACTTTAGCAATAGCTCATTTTATTACTATTAAGCCTTATTTAATGATGTCTTAATTAAATATCAAGAGTTACATTTTTAATCTTAATTAAATATTAAGAGGATCACTTTAACGATTTTCATTTTAAATACTAATCAAAGGATCATTTTAACAACCTCTTAAATATTAATTAAATATCAAAACTACTATTCATTAGAATTTGGTAAGTGAGATAATATATATATAATATATAATTCTATCATTATATTATATAAATAGTTAATATATTATGAAAAAAACCAACATGTTTTCACGTTTTTTGCGTTTTCGTCCTTCCATGTTATTATTATTTTTCATAAAAGTCCTCAAGTTAAATTTTTTTATTTGGTTTAGTGAAAATTGGATATATTAGACTCCGATTATAATTAGTGAACTGAGTTTTAAAAAACTGAAAAACCAGATTCTATTGTCCAAATTTTACTAAACCAAAAGGAAAAAAATTAACTTGAGGTCTTTTATGAAAAAAAAAATTACATGGAGGGACGAAACACAAAAAATGAGAACATGTTGTTTTTTTTTTCATAATCGACTCTTAATATAATACGTTAATATATCATAACTAAAAATTAGTTATATACATATATTATAAAAAATGGGTTTTTTATAATTTCAAAATATCATTTCCAAGCATAAATCAACATAACAAACTTTCCGGTTAGGGTTAGGGTTAGGAGTACGGGTACGGGTTCGGGTATGGGGATGAAACCTATTCCGGGCATCCCTCCCTTTCTTCAACTGTCAAAAACATGATTTACTATCAATAGAAACCCCAGAAACCCTCCGCCGTCCTGCGCGTTTCTGCCACCACCAATCCACCATCGCAAGGTAACCTATTTTTTCTCCTTTACTGCCAGTGTCTCGCTTGCTGATTTGTAAGAACCTCAGAACCGGTCACGTAGATTATACATGAGATTATCGATGGAGCTTAACGATTCACATGCTTCATAATTGTAATGCATACCAACTGTTCGATGATATTAAAACACGTCAATTTTATAGTTAGCACCAATTACCACTAAATTTATCACAATTTTTACTTGTAAACTGATTAAACTTGCTGTACAAACCCATTTGCCTTAACATTTGATGGTAACGTTGTGCTTTTTTTCTCCCTGAATTTATTTTCTGGGTTTTTGTTTCAAGTCTTTTGCTTTTTGAATTATTCTTAGTAAGAACATGTTATATAGAGTATACATGGAGTTATAGATGTAGGTTTTCATATTTATATTATTAACTCACATACTTCTAATTCTGTAGTGCATAACAACTTTTTGATGAAATTTCTTGGTTAAATTCTATTGCTACCACCAATTACCACTAAACTGCTCACAAATTCTAGATGTACGAAACGAATGTGAACTGACAAGTTTGATGAAAAACCGATTACCACTAAAATTTGATGGGGAACTGGGGTTTGTAGATGGGGAGTTTCATATTTTTATTTGATTCACATGCTTCAAATTGGTAGTGCACACCAACTGTTGGGTGTAGTTTTCGGGATAAAATCGATTGCCACTTCTAATTTTACCACAAATTTTAAGATGTAAATATCATGTGAATTGATAAGTTTGATGAAATTTGATGTGCAAACCCAATTACCACCAAGTTTAGTGATGATGTATTTACGCAATTTGTACAGTAGTGCTTTTTCTCCTGAACTGCTTTCAAGGCTTTTGTTGACTGTAAAAGTTTTGCTTTCTCGTAAGCCATAACCTGTTAAATAGAGTATACATGGGGTTATAGATAATATTTTCATATATTTATTGAGTTGCATACTATAAATTTGTATCGCCAAAGGAAATACAAGTTCTAGGAATATATAAATGGATACTGAAGTAATAGGAGAAGGTGGCTCTTTGGTTCTGATAAAGCAAGGCGCTGAAGCTGTGAGTTAATCTTTTGATATAGTTTACGTTTTATTTTGTTTGGGAGCATGGAATTGTAGTTCCCAACTGATCCCAAGTTTTATATGGTTGAAATTGTGTTTCATTTGATGCTTCTTAGAGAGTTTTTGAGTCAACGTTTGCTGGAAGGAAGTCTATTGTTAAGGAACGGTTCTCAAAGAAGTACAGGCATCCGACCTTAGATACAAAACTCACACTGAAGCGCTTAAATGCGGTTTGTTGCTCAGATCGACGACTATTGTCAGCCCTTTTGATGTTCAAAGGAATCAAATTCTTTTAATATTATTCTTGTTTTTTTTTTCTTTCATGATTTGTAGGAGGCAAGGTGTATGACAAAAGCTAGACGGCTTGGAGTTTCTACTCCTGTGCTTTATGCTGTAGACCCTGTAACACATACATTAACGTTTGAGTATGTGGAAGGGCCATCCATTAAAGATATATTCCTTGAATTTGGATTACAAGGAGTTGTTGAAGAAAGGATGGATGATATTGCCTTGCAGATTGGGGATACCATCGGCAAATTACACGATGGTGGAGTCATTCATGGGGACTTGACGACATCAAATATGTTATGGCGTAGTGGCACCAACCAGCTGGTATTTATACTTTATTCGATCTCCGTTTTTCAATTATAAGATTACGATTTTCTGTGTGTATGAATCCTGTCTATGTTTGTTGAAGTCACTAATAGTATCCACTGTACATATGCGGCAAACGCTAATCAAAGCAGTTGCATGTTTTTAAATGGTTTACAGCTTTGGGTAAGCTTGCTATGGACGAACCACCTGAATTGATTTACCTGACGCATTCTCTTTTTCTTTTGTTAGATGACTAGTGAAGTCCTTATATATAATTCTTTTGATCTTGAATTTGTACATGAGAATGTTTCCTATGGGGAAAGTTCTCTGTATTTTGGGCTCTTGGTAATGGCTCTGGTCTCTGAATAATTATATTATCTTCTTTCACCATGGTTAGACTGGTTAGAGTTAGACTACTTGAGAGAGAGAAATAAGGTAAGAATCACTACAAATACAGTCTCATTGGATGTTTGATGCTGATCAAAGCTTTTAACTTCGGTAATTTAGTTACAACAAACAATACTCTTCCCCTTGTAGTTTATGATTGTATAGACAGATGCTTCGGGTTATAGTTTGAATATGGAGTCAAGATTTGTTTGTTGTTATAGTCTTATAGACCTTCTTACTAAGGAGTGATTGAATTTTGAACCATGATATTTGGCCTTTCAGTACAGACAAACCATCACTATTGCAAAATAGAAAAATCTGAACACACCATCCTATGAGTGATTTTATAATAGAAGTGCCAATTACAGATGTTTTTTCAAATCAACTTTCATAATTAGAATAATTTTTTTTCATTCTTTGAAGCTATAGGCCTATCGTTCTTTTCTGCCAATTTCGAAGTTAACAAAGTACTATATTTAAAAATCAATCGCTTTTTTAATAAGCAAAGCAACAAGATGCAAATTTTTTCAGCTTCCCTTAATAGAGGTGGTATTGAAGGTATTACGTGTCTGATTCAGTGATTTGAAGAATGAAGTGGCCAAGTGGGTACATCAATGATTTAATGACATGGAAAGAAGAACTAACAAGTAGATGATAAAACAAATAAGCTGATAGAAACATCATGAAGTAGATGGATTTCCAATTGTTTAGCCTATGTTTGAATTTTATTTGCTATAATTTAGCTTGAAGTAATGTGAATCATCAAAAAGTTATTTGCTTTTCTCAAGTCTGTTTTGCTATCTCCTCTTAGGTATTAATTGATTTTGGTCTGAGCTTTGTATCAACCCTTCCAGAAGACAAAGGTGTTGACTTGTATGTACTCGAACGAGCTTTGCTGTCAATGCATTCTTCGTGTGGAAATGTGGTAAGCCATTTGGAAATTCACTGATCCATCATGGGAACTCTAGAAAAGAGACAGTGCAGGTGAATAGACGAGTGTTTAAGCTAATTAGTGAAAGTTGCAATAATCAGTTGAGTGCTTCAATAAAAAGTGATCATGAGTTTTTAGGGTCAGCTTTAATAAATTAATTCTCTGATTCTGAATTTTCTCGTCACATTAATCACACTCAAAACGTACATACAAACACCTCTAAGTTGGTAAGCCTTTACTTAAAAAATTATGACTTATTTCTCTATTAAAAATCCACGTCTAAATACACAATGCTGGTGATTTTAGTGTTATTGATCATTTTATGAAATTAAGATTTACTCGAAAGCTCGCATTTTAGGTTAAGATTTAATACGGGGCTGTGATGTGGAGAGTACACCGTCGTATAAGTAAGCTAGTTCTGGACACGAGTGGCGGGAGTCGGGGGTTGCTCCCCCATGTGGGTCTAGAGGCAGCACCCCTTGTCGTGGCCCTGCTAGGCTGATAACAGGCGGGGTCAAGGGTCAGCGCCCTGAAACCTAAACAGTATGCTTAATAGTTAGTTGGCAACATATTTCTTGCCAATCAAACTAAATTCTGTTCCTGCCAAATTTTGAACATTTTTTTCACTCCAAACATCACTTGGTTTTACACAGAAACAAACAGTTTTGGTCTCTCTAGAATGATGAAAACTAGCAAAAAGATTTGTGTTTCTGCTCCTTTTTCTAGCCTAAAAACTAAAGTGCAACTTTGGGTTACCAAATTAAAATTCATGAAACCCAGATTATTAATGGTTTAATAGTCACTTTTGGAATGTGTTCATCTAACAAGATCAACAGATCTATCCATGTTTGATTCCTTGTTCATTGATCCTCTACACCCATCTATCTATTTCCTAACACATATTAATTAACTTAGATTGATGTAATTTTGGTTTTAACATTTTTGAACAGATGGATAAGATACTTGCTGCGTATAAGAAGTCTTCAAAGCAATGGTCATCCACATTTAACAAACTTGGTCAAGGTATAATTTTACTTTATGTATTGTTGTTTGCATCTTCTCATTTCTCTTATTGTTGTAGGCTTGTAGCACTGCTCTCATCCCAAAATAATAGAGGGGTAACTATTGACCCATTTATACGATAATTGGCCGATTTGGGTTAATATAACTTCACTGCTAATGCGTCGTATGGGTAAAATTATAAAACTTACCGTAAAAAAGGTGGCTGAACAGGGTAAAAGTTTCCCGTAGCATTATCAAGTGTTTAACCTCTTAAATTGTCTTGTAGATCATTATTTTCATGTTAGCTTTTGTAAACATATTCAATATGTAATTATTTATGAAATTGAAAGAAAATAAAAAAGTGTTGGTGGTCAACAACCCTATTTGACTATTTTGATCATCACACAACCCACTCATATTGCCACATGTACAAAATAGATGCAGCAATTTTTTTTTCCTGAAATGTGTGTATTTCTAGATAACTAGGGCAACAGTTGCATTTATTTCTGGTTTGAACTTTGAAGTGGTGTATAATTTATATAATGCCGTTGCTTATAACTTGCCACAGTGAGACTACGGGGTAGAAAGCGAACCATGGTTGGATGAAGTTATGCTGCCATGCTGGATCAAGACACCAGCAATGTGTTCTACGATGCACCGGTTTTAGGTTTGGTTGAATGCCATAATCTTCATCCGGTATGTACTAAATTCTTTAAAGTTGTATTTATTCTGATAAACACATTCAGATAATGGTGGTTGATGATTTCGGAGTTCTAATATCAAATCATGGCATTGAAGACCGTAGACTGTAACATTAACTATTGCTGTATCGTGTTAGCTGTAGAGTAAATGATATCGTTCAGAAGATAAGGTCATAATGTACATGGGAGCTTCAGGCCAACATTGTGCAGTTTGATCTTTCACTCGTATTCTGATCCAAAAAAATTCATTGATTTCTTCTTGTTTTATAGCGTTTTCAACCCTTTTCATGTCTCCCATGATTGTTCAAAATGGGAGGACCTGACAATGTGCGAGGTTCGGTTGGGCTGAGTTGGGTTGTATTGCATGTTGAAAAAGACCTAGGACCAAATTGGGCTGGATTGGGTTGGGTTGTATTGCATGTTGAAAAAGACCTAGGACCAAATTGGGCCGGATTGGATCAAGTACCGGTTAGCATGTGGATTGTCTTTCTTTCTTTTTTAAAGGGTTAATATTGTCGAAGGGTAACATGGTTTTAGATTTGTCTACTTTTAGTCACTATAAATTAACATATACGCCATGTGGACGCCACATTAGATCTATGACCAACTCAGTTGGTCATCGCGTGGCCTAAGTGGGACAAATTGTGAAAATTTAATGACTTAAACAGTATTAAAAGGTGACTGATAGTGGACAATCTAAAACCATGTTATCATTCATATAAATTGAAAATTATAGTAATCAATCTTGTTTCGTGTAATCGCCGTATAGATGTCACGTCAACACAAGGATCGTATAAACTAGTCATCCGGTTGACTAGTGGAAGACGATTTAAAACTCTATTGACCTAAATGGTATGAAAAAAGTACTTCTAGTACAATCGTTCCTTTTGGTGAGTTGATTTCAAGAATATAATCAGTTGTTCTACCGACGAAGAATTAGAGTTGTAGGCAAGCACCGTTCCAACAAGTGTTATACACTACATCGAAAGGGAAGATCGTTCGATTCGCTCTCATGATTAATGGGTATCTATCTCTATTTTTTGGATTTTCGGTTTGGGTTTTAGGATTTAAATCAGCAAAAAAAAAGTGTCTTTATTGCATTTATTGAGAGATGAAACGTTTAGTTAACGAAAACTAGTTATTTTTCAATTTCAGTTTTCAAGTTATAGTTTTTAGAAAAAAAACAAGGGTTTCTATGAAAAATGAAAGCTTGTTTAGATGATGAAGTTTTAGTTTTAAGAAAAATAAGATATATGATTATAAAATAAAAAAATAGGAAGGTGATGGAAAAATAAGAGATAGAAAGAGAGGGTAGGTAGTAGAAAAGTAAGAGAGAGAATATGAAAAGTGGTATTTTAAAAAGTGAAATGAAAATTTACGAAATTGTTGTTAAGTAAACAAGTTTTCATTTTTGTTGAAAAGTGAGATGGAAATTTTAAAAATTTTCGGGAACTAAACGCACCCTGCTATGTGATTTTCATATTGTTTTCATTTATAATTTTATATATTTGGGATAAAATGCCTTCATTAATTTAATTCTAGTTTTATCTAATTTAATGTAGACAACTATCATTATTTTTAGACAAGACTACACTGGAAAATAATAAATTGAGTAGGTTGTAAATGAATATGTGATTGATTCTTAATTCATTTTAGCTGATTTAAATTTTTTTTTTCTATTAAGTGGATAATCACTTTTTTTTAATTTACCAAACATTTTCCAAATCCGATAATCAAATATTTGCTTAAAAAACATAATAAAAAAAATAATCTGTTATTAATTTATATTAATTAATTGGATAAAAATGATATGCAACGTATATAATCATACATTAGATTATAAGCACATGTACTACATCGGTTGAATTTAAAAAATGTATTTAAAAAAATAATTATTCATAAAAATATAAAAATTTTGAGTTTATTACATTTGAATTAATTAATTATTAGATTAGTTAGATTAGATTGGAGCAATAGATTAAACTTAAATTTAAATTTAATAAATCACATGTGACAAAAGAAAGTTTTGATACGTGACAAATTAAATAAAAGACCGACATGTGACACATTAATTACTTATTTAATAGTTTTTATAAATAGATATCTATCTATACTATATAAAATAAGAAGACCGGAGTTTCTGGACCACTGGATGGAAAGATTTCAATGATCCAGATTAATGACAACTCATAATTATTTAAGAAATGTCTCTTATACCCTTAATTAAAATCAATCATTATACCTATGTCATTTTTATAATTAATTTTCCAAATTTACTACCTTAACTTAATTACATTAACTTTTGATTTTAATTTTTTCATTAATGAATTAATATTAAATTAATATTTACATAAAATAAATATGTGTCATTATTATCCTTAATGATCATAGTTAAATTCAAATGTAAAATTTAGATTTAAATGTAGAAGTGTAGTAAATAAAGTTAAAAATTTTTGTTAATTATTTTGCTAACAAGATTTAAAATTTAATTGATAAAACTTCAATTGTGAATATGATAAATTTTGATTGTTGATTTTCAGATATTCCATTTTTATATTTTATCATTTTAAAAATTTATACACATTCACATAATTGAAGTTCTTTGTTTCTTACATTGATATTTCATATTTGAAGTTAATAATAATTAAAAAAAACGTTTTTTGCGAACACATATTATCTGTTTTTAATAATACAATATAATAATATTTTTTTATTTAATATCTGTAACATCCCGATTTTGAGATAGGTACGTGGAATTAATTCATTGGATTAATTATTTAATTTGGGACCCGGGGATATAAATTTGTATTTTGGGGTATCGGGATCGGATTTTTGGGTGTCGGACCGAGTTAAACCCAAAACGTATATATATGTTGCTTCCTTTGTTCTTGGATTCATTTCAAAATCCAGAGCTAAGATATATGTGTGTGTGCCTATGAATTCCAGCAGTCTTATTCAGAGATTGAAGCTCCAATTCGTGATCCAAGCCTCCAATTCCTTCATCAACTTCCTAGTTACATATTGAGGTAAATTTTGAGCTCCAATTCTTGGGATTTGATGTTAGTAATTGTGAAAAACAGTTGAATTGAGTTTAATCATGTTTCTGAGTAAATTCGAGCTGATAATTGCGATTAAAATTGAGCTGAAAATGATTTTGGGGAGAAATCCCTGGTCTGTTGAGAAACAGAGCATAACTGGTTCTGTTCGTCCGTGAGCGCGACCGCGATCCCTTGATCGCGGGCCGCGATGTTCTTGAGATGATCGCAGGCGGTTTGAGCCCGAGCTCGGACCGCGATGTGAGCTCGGCCGAGTTTGAGGTCAGCGCGGCCGAGACCGCGATAGAGTCAGTGCGGCCGCGATTGGTTGAGTTCGGCCGCGATGCGGCTGAGGGTTCGGGTCGGGTTTTCGGGTTCTGTGAGTCGTATATTTGGGTCCTTGGGGTCTCGAGAATTGTTGAGAAGTGTGTATAGAGTGTTGGGTCGAAATTGTGATATTGAGAATGCGTCTTTTGGGTATCTGGGATTGTGTGAGTTGGTTGGGATCTTGTGTTTGAGTATTCGGGTTGTGTGAGTTGGTAGTTGAGTATCTGAGTCTGTGTGAGTTATATGAGTATTGTGTATAGAGCTGTTGAGTTATCGAGAAATCGAGTATCCAGAGCTGTTGGGTTGTGATTGAGAACTTGAGCTGTGATTGTGATTGTGATATAGAGTCATTGTGTTGTGATTCCAGGGTCTCGAGTTGATAGGGTTGAGGACGGGCAGGGAACCGAGACTTAGTTTATCTAGCTGAGCAGGTGAGTTTGCATGTTTTTCTTGAGATACTTGTACGATTATTTATTAATACTTGCATGATCTTTTACTGAGCTTTTTACGAGATATCATGAGTTTTCTTACGAGTTTTTATTGAGATATTATCATGCATGTATTACTGTGCTTTATTGAGAAATGTGTTTTATATATGAGATTTGGGACACTTGAGCTGTTGAGATATTAAACCGTACGGCTGGGCAGGGGTTGGGTCGCTCCCAATTCCCTTTTGAGTTCCTGACGACTGCTTTGTGCGGTCTAGGGATTTTGGCACGTGGGCCTATCCACGCGAGTTGAGCATCATGTGGGATCTCATATACTTGTTCAGTAGAGAACGCTGAACGTTTTATTATTGAGCTTACTTTTTTTGAGATTTATAATCGTACACTAACCCTTGCATTCTCACCAGCTTTAGCTGACCTGTGTGTGTTGTTGCGTGTAATCCAGGTGACCGGACTGCTAGTAGGCCTGCTGCACCAAAGTAGGTTTACGTTTTCTGTGCTCGAGGAGTTAGCTACCTTTCATAGAGGTAGTTATATTTTGGGGATTGTTTATCATACACTTCGGATAGGTTGTGTAATATTCAGGGACTTCCGTGACTGTTTCTTATGTAAAATAATGTTTTAAATTATCGGGTTTTCCGCATGTATGTTTGGGAATAGTGTAGAGATTATTATATTCTATCGTTGCTGATGTGGTAATTACGTGGCATTAATTAGTAATAAATTAGATTTTGTAACATTTAAAATTAATGTTTACCTAATATAAATATCTATCATTATTATCCATAATAATCATAATTAGATCCAAATATAAAAATTTGAATTAGTTGTGAAAATTATTATTATTATGTATAATAAAAGAAAACATCAAATGTCACGTGTCACCTCTACGTTCACCAAAAAGATAATTACAACTTATAAAAAATAAAATATAAATATAATTTATTATTTTAAAAAAGATAAATATATTTTATTTTTTAATCTGTAAATAAAAAAAACACAATTATTATTTTCTAAGTTTTTATTTTTATTCATATACATTTTATATAAATAAGTTTAATTAAAAATATCCACGTAATACGTGGGTTATAAACTGGTAGATTATAAATATAAAACTGGGCTTTCTTTGGTTACAGGCCTTAAGAGCCATTTTTACTTTTATGGGCATATCCAGTTTGATTAACAAATTTCTTCTCTAACTGAACGGGTTAACCCGGCCCGGTTTCCTCCAAACGTAGAGCTGTCAGCTTCTCCCTCGAGCTTCCATGGAAGCTCAAGTTTTGAGCTCTTACAAAGCTTTCATCTTCTTCTCACTTATCCCAACATCTTTTGCGCTACATTGAACCATACGAGAGTAAACCCTAGGCACACTCACTACTCATTCAAACCCGATAGATTCATTAACATTACCGTCGACGGGGAATCGAATTTGTCTTCTGGCTCAACGAGTAAAAATATCTTTATTTCTCTCGACGTAGCCTACCACATGTTCGATTGACTCCAATGCTGCTTGAAATTTCGCAAAACCCTAATTAAAATTGGGGATTCTATAGATTTCGAGGTAAGATTACGGTTGTTAGAGGTACATCTGCTGACAATTGAAAGTTTTTATTGAAATAGATAGCAAAGCTGAGATTAATTTTGGCTCTAAACAACTATTTTTTGTTTGGTGTTCTGAGTTTATGTGACATTTTATTTCTGTTACCATTATATAAGGAATTCCAATTCTTCTAGTAGAGTTATGATAATGATTACATGTAAGTTGTCATGTATAATGGAACTACTTGTTGATCAGGTCTAAATGTAGAATGTTTGTAGTACTCACATCAGATCAGATGGTGTTGGTTTTATGAGTTTATGATCATATGAGTGAATGAATTTATGATCATTTACTATATCTTTCGTATATCTATAGATCAATCATGATCAAATTATAATAATACTTGGTAGAGTAGATAATGTTTCGATGTGCTTATGATACTTGAATTTGCAATACTTTAGTAGTGTTAGATTTAGCAAATTCTGATAATTTATTAGTTAAGCGGTGTTGTTGCAAATATTATCAAATTTCATTTTGTGACCCGACAACTGAAAATCTAGACATTGGTTATTGCATACTTGAAGTCATAATAATCAAATAATTACGTTATGAACATCCGAGCACCTCCTTTTATCTTGTATTACAAAATATCGCATAAGATGTTACTGTTTACGCATAGGAATATCCACATATTATTTAGGAAGCAAATTTGAGGTTCAGTGGTAAGCCAGGGCATCATGCGGGGAACAGGTGTGCACCACGCCGAACAATTGTGCATTGGTGCACCACAAGGGAGCCGCTGTGCATTATTGTTCCCACATGATGCACAGTGGCTCCGGTGTGGTGTGGAACTGCTTCCTGCGTGGTGCACAATTGTTCTCTGCATGATGCACTGTGGTTTTCACGATTCTCTGATGCATACTGATTCTCCATTGAACCCTCCTATGTCAAGCAACACTGGTAAAACTTTCTAGTGATATGTTAACTAATAACTATTGGTATTTTCTACATGACATGGTAAAAATCCGAAGCGTGAAATCATAAATGTATCTTGATACTGTGATACCATGGGGGGAAAAATCCATATTTGATACTGTGTTTAGGTGAAAAATGAATCAATGAATTCAAAAGGAACCTAATTAAGATTCAAAGAGTATCCTATGTTCTGATATAAACGGTATATTCAGTTACTCAAAAAGTTTGTATAGTTGAAGAGAACTATGAAGATGGCATGCAACATGCTCTTATCCGTATTATTCCTTTGGCTATAAATCAAGTGCAAGACATTAACTTTTGGTATGCTTCCTATTTTCTGTAAGTTGAAGGGGTGAAAGACTTTTACATTTTTTCATCTAACTTACCACCATCCTGTATCACTAAATTGACTGCACTCATTGCAGGACCACAATATGGAGTTTATTATGTTCCTCATTTAGATTGAGTGGAAAATAAGGGTTTTTATATCTACAACTTTTAGTTACACTTACACAGTTATAATCCTACCATTTGCCTGGTCGAGATAATACGGATGTAGGTAAAATTTTATTTTCAGGGGTCTAGAGGGATTCTTTTTTGACCTGCATTTGTGTTTCAATGTGATTTATTTGTTAATTCTTATAAAGAGATTCATTGGTTTTAGTAATTTTGTGACATTTCATTTGAGGATAGGAGCTCTCTATAGTTCATAACATTTTCATGGTTTAAGATGGTACTAAATCAGTAAATCTGATCAATTACGTCTGTTAAACTTTTTTTTTTTACAATTTTTCGTTGGTTAATAAGCTGAAGCCTGAAGGTATTGAGATGGGATGTTGTTGCTCAACCTTTTATAATGGTGGTATGAAAACTTTTAGTGTTTTCTTTATCATTTTTTATATTTGTGATGATGTTTTTTGGCTATTGGCTACCATCAAGATACTCATACTACGTAACGAATTAATCGAATCCCCTCTTGTCCCCAATACAAGACAATATAAGCATGCATAATGTGTATTATATAACTATATCTTGTAATATCCCGAAAGTGATGCATACGTGCAGTGGACCAAGTAGTTGGTCCATGCCTCAACTCCACTTGTATGAGGATTGAGCTAAGCACGATCGCTTTTGAATTATTGGCATTTGGTTTCCTAATGCCTGTGCTTCAACAAAAGATTTTCATTTTTATCAGTTATTTTTAGCATCAAGTCATTTATAACACATATACCATATGCTATGCACTGGTAAGTTTATAGTTTTCTGTTTTCTCATGATTTCTTGCATACTGATAGAAATTCTTTATTTAGTACATTTTCTGCACTATTTTTTAAAAAAAAATTCAAGAAAAGCATATGTAAAATCTTGTAAATATAATAAGTTATCTTGAGTAGGGTCAAGTGATATAATTTTATAGATGCATGGTTCCTCTTGGGCCAACTTGCTATAAAAAAACTGATAGTAGTAGTTATGGTTTTATGAAAAAGGATCAAACTGAGAAAGAGACAAGTTATGGGACTTGAATTGTATCTTCTTTTACTTGTTTCTTTGGGGTGGGGTGGGTGGGTAGGGGGTTGGGGGGTGTTGAAGAAAGAATGAAAGAAAGAAAGAGACTGATAAGATCTTTCTCCCCTAGAATGTGTATATTTTTAACCTTGGTGAAAAGCTTCACATCAACTAGAGAAGAGAAAGAAAGAGAAGCAAGTTTCTTCATCTCTCTGTTTTCTTCCAAGTAGTCAACTCTTTGTACATTGTGCACTTGTATTAGTTTGAGTTGGAGGTGGCACATGGGATAAACGGGTATGGTTTTTTTTTTAATTATATAATGAGGCTGACCCATCAATAGTTATTTGCCCCTTTTTTTATATTATTTATAGAAAATATTATATGACAATAAAAGATTAATGTTATTTTTGAATAATTGACTATTTAAAATGGTCATTTTTATTGTTCAATTGTTTATTTTTTGTTGCTCAACTATGTGTATTTGTTCTATTGTTATGAAATTCTCATATCTTGGTCTATTTTTAGCTTATTTTGTTATAATTGGTTACTTTTTTGTTTCATTATTGTCGGTGTTAGTATAGTAATGGACTTGAATTTTATAAAATTCAGAAAAATTATACTTAGGTAGAATCAACAAAATAACCAAAAATAATCATGGGAGATAAAGTGAACATTTTTCATAGTTGATTATTTAAGAATGAACACCTTTTTCTATAATTGATTACCCCCAAACCTCAATAACTCAATTATAAAATACATTAAAGTAATAGTTTATTTTGTTTAATATAATGTTTCTACATGTTGTAAGAGTGAAGGGTGTACATTCATAATTTTGAACACTTCAGCGTCATATCAGTTTTTATCTCTCAACAAATTCTGTTTTAAAACATTGGAAATACCCATATCTTGAATTCCCACATTATGTTTGTTAATAATGTATGACTCATTGATTAAACATAACTCATCCTTTCACATTAGGATGGAGGGGGTGATGTAACTAGAGGAATGTATGTTTAGAATTGGCCTTATACAAATCGTTTCTTTTTTACATGAGGTTATGCCCATTTCAGGCGGTTATTTGGTTTTTGAAGGATTGGGTGTGGGCGGTTAAGATATGATTAGCGGGCTTTCTTTTATTAGGTGATGCTTATTAAATTTTAACAAAATCATGAAAAAGTTGTTTAATCTTTGCATGAGCTTTATAAAAGATGTAAGCGAACAACCCCTATAGTGTTGAATGAGATAGTGTCTTATCATCTATGATGTTGATATATATTTGATAGGGATATGCAAAAAATCACAAAACCTAAAACCAGATCATACAGTATGTTACTGATACTGAGCCAATAACTGATCGAAAATCGACTTATTCTCACCCCTAAGTTACTTGACATGTGATTGGTAATGATGAACCTATGTTTGTGGAGTATAATAATCTATGTTGCAAGACATTAGTCGAGTGTTAATTGGTTCGGTTTATCAATGGGGTTTAGCTCATTTGCTACGAGAGGTGACATGTAAGTATGAGGTCAGAGGTTCAATTACCGTTAACTTCGTAAATCACAATTTCAACATATATTAAGCTCGATTTGGTTGATCAGTACTTTAGTTCCTCAATTTCGAGGAATATTAAGTTGGCCAATTTGGTCTCGTTCCACAACTTAGCCAACAACTCCTAAGAGATGTTGAATTTATTTCTTATATTTGGATCTTAAATAGTTAAATATATAATAATTAAATAATCCAACAATGTTTTTGTACAATACATCAAATATTATTTTTATAAGTAAAAAAGGGGAGTATGTAAAAATCATAAATAATATAAATGATAAATAAATGTTTGTATAAATGTTATTTTTCCAATGAACAATAAGTCAATAATAATAAAGAGAGGGAGAAGGAGTGATTGACCAAGTTTTCCAAAAATGTCGATTAAATTGTACTCCCAAGCTTTTGACATTAATAATCCTACCCCCAATCCCTCATAAAAATTTTATTCATCTTTTCTTGTACAAAAAGAAATATGTAATTAAGAAGACTTTATAGCAGAAATTCAAAAGATTTCATTAAGTAATATAAAATATAAAAAACAACGCAACAATTGGTCCAGTGACATATTCCTCTGGCAGAAGGATGTACAACGGTCTAGGATTGGATCGGACCTAACTGAAAACCTAAAAACTAAAAAAAATTAGAATCGAGAATTAGACCGAAGTGTACCGGTTCGGTCTCAGATTTTTTTTTACTTTTACAATAAATGCAAAATCCGACCGGACCAAATCAAAGACTGGTTATTGTGAATATAATGGATGAGAACCAAAACAAATACAACTAGGCTGGTTCCGGTTCAATTTAGTGGTTTCATAGGTTTGAACAGTTGAATGCTCACTGTTACTATGACACAATCGTTTATTTGGTTCAAGTTCAATGATTAACACCTTCTTTAACAGACTGCTAATCAACTGAACATTATTTATATAGTCTGTAAGAAAGTTTGTGACTTGTGAGGATACGAAAGACTATCAATTAGGGTTGCTAATCTTTTAAATTTTTTTTTTTTTTTTTGAATTAACTAAAAGAAAAAAAAAACAATTATTGTCAAGAAGTATTCGATTAGCACCCCTCTTTTTTTTCCAATTTTTCCTTATTGATCCCCAATCAAACATGTGCGTAAGCAATGGTCCTCCATGATGTGAATCGTCCATCAGCCTATGGGAGAAACAAACAATGGGTTGTCTACGTAACTTATTGTATTTATTTATTTTAAAAAATCACTTAATTTAAAGGAAAAATACTTTCCAAATTTTGAATATATTTTAAAGAATGAATTTCAATGTTCCATACGTATATTACATTACAAGATCGGCATCGTTACCCCATTATCGTATAGTAATTTTTTTATTGTGTACGGTCCTTCGGGAATGGTTGTCAATAACCAATATAAATTTTTGTTTAATTAGTTTTGAGAAGAAAATGTTTTAAAGTGAAAATAAGGTAAAAGTGAACAATATAAAATTTGAGTAAATCAAATATGTGAATGTTTATACAAGTTTTAAAGTAAATTTACTCGTAGGTTTTTCTTTTTGTAAGTAAAAGGTCACGGGTTCGACTCCCGTCGGAGGCAAATTGATATTTAAGTGGAGAATGTAAGTCTTGAGGTAAATGAGAAGTTTAGGAATAGGAGTAGGATATTTTGCCGTTCAAAAAAAAAAATATTACTTGTAGTTGCATATGGTTTTATGGTATCTTCATAAAGAATAAAGATGGTTATGAAATCCATGTGTTTGGAAAAGAAAATAAAAGGGGAGATTTGGTACCAAAATCTAATAATATTGGGTTCAAGAGGGATACACATACTTTCCTCAAAGTTCAAACCAAATCATGCATTTGACTGCCTCCCTTTTTCCCTTCTAAACACAATTCTATAACGTGATGGTATGCACCCTTTAATGTAATGTTTTATATAATATTTTATTCGTTTATTTGAATTCTGGTCAGTTTCCCATCAAAGATAAATTTCATTACACACGCACATATAATGAAATTATGATTGTAGCCGTCAGAAGTATAATACATAAAACATAGATTACGATGTTTATAGTTTTACAACCACTAATGTTTACATGTCAAATCATGATTGGTTCTTAACATTTTTATCGTTAGTTGTGTTGTTATTAGATCCTAAATGTCAATTGGGGTGGAGGGTATGCTTATCTTTCCGTCCCTCTAGCCACGTCAATGTCATGTAAGTTTTCTTTTCGTTATTCATTTCATCCTCTTTCTCGCATTGAAATCACCGTAGTGATCATCTACTTATTCTTATGCTTCATTATATCTTTCTATACTAAAAGAAAATGGTTAATATTAAAAAAAACTTAATAAATTTTTTTCATTTTCGTGATTAAGTCCCTAAACTTTTTTTTATTTAAGTTCTTAAACTTTTTGTCTTATTCAAACATATATATTTTTTAACCTGCTACCGGATGAGCCAGTAAAACAAAACGTTTAGTGACCTAATTGCTAAATTAACGAAAGATAGTAGATTTTTTTTCAATGTTAATCGGGTGAAAAAATCAAGGTTACTTGTTTGGTAAACAAGTCAAATATATATATATATATATTTGAAGAATAAAAATAGTTTAGGAACTTAACAACCTAGAAAAAAATTTAGGTATTTAATATTGGAAATGTAGAAAGTTGATAAAGTTTTTTCAATATTAACCCAAAAGAAATTGTGAAAACGAATGTAAGAGTGTGGCTAGCGGCGGATCCAGAATATTTTTTTATAGGGGTCAAAATTTAACAATGGTAATAGAGTACGAGTGTGTGTAGTCCTTTAAAAAATTTTCGGACCTTGTAATTTTGTGTCGCTTCATCCTTATTAGATAAAAAAACAAATAAGTAAAATCTATAATGATATTAATCAGTAAAAACCAAAAGAAATTCTTTTTCATAACTTCGTAACATTCTATTAAAAAACCAATGCATATTATCTAATAACATAAAACAATTTAACAATAATTATCTTAATAAATCAAGAATAACAATATATTAATTTAACATTTTAACTTAGACATTTAGTGTTAAACAAATAACAATCTATTAATTTAATATTTTACATTTGATAAATTAAACACTTAGAGGGTGTTTGGATTTGTGTTTAAAAAAACGTTGTAGCGTTTTGAAATTTAATAATAATCAGGTAATAGTTGTAACAAAAAGTGCTGTAAAAAATGTGGTGTTTGGTTTAGCTTATGTTGTTTGCCATCATAATGATCAAATAATCAGTTTTTAAAGTGTTTGGATTTGCGTTCTTACTTGTAAAATGACCAAATAATCACTTATTAAGTAAATAAGCTACATTTTTTAACTTATGAAAAAGTGTGGTATGATTAACTCTAAACGCAAATAATTACTTATTAACGTATGCAATCCAAACACTTTAAACTAGTTATTTGCGTTATTATAACGTAATAAGCTAATAATTATGTTCACAACGCAAAACCAACACCCTCTTAGACAATGAAGAATAAGGTAAGAGGAAAAAAAAGTCAAGATTCAATAAATTTACCATAGACCAAAGTCAATAACACTAAATAGAGTCCAATAGATTATCAAGTCCATATACATGTTTATGTAATTTTTTAAGTATTTACTAAATGGGGGTAAGAAACTATTAAGTTGATATATTTTTCTTAGATTTTGTAAGAGAAATATTTTTATACGTATGGATCGAATTTTAAAAATATAGGGGTCGGAATTTTTTTGACAATACATATAATACCGAAATAAAAAAATTATAGGGGGCGTTTGACCCCACCCACTCTAAATGGATCCGCCCCTGAGTGTGGCAGAGATATCACATTGGTGTGGAGACCCTGATTCATAGTGTTATCCGCCTGGTTAGGGGAAGTGAGGCGGTGTTCTTGTCTGGACCAATGCCCTTACGACACATGTCTCGCTCAACGGGATATCCATATCACACGTTTTAAAAGATAACTTTGTCAATGTTATTCGATAACATTATATTATTTGCTATTCTATCATCTATCCTATATTTATTTTTTATATTTTATCTCTTAATTTTTATTATATATTTCATTTTTCTTAAAATTTAAAAATACATCATCTAAATTCTAAACAAGTTTTCTAATTTTATAAATCTTTATTTTTATTTTTGAAAACTATAAATTAAAAACTACAAATTAAAAACTGAAATTAAAAAATAACTAGTTTTAACGGATCGAATACAACTCTACATGTTCTAATTTTTTCACATAAATATTCAATGTCACCACTTAATGATTCATTTAAAAAAAAATTAGTTTAACCTCTTTCCTTTGTGGTTTTTATTCAATTTCCGACAATTTTTTATGCATGTCACTTTAATTCCTTTTCTTTGTGGTTTCTATATGTCTTTAGCACACAACTTATAATAGTTTATGAAACCTTAAGTTTAAGATTTTTAAAAGCTTCAACTATAAATTGCGTTTGGCTGATATTATTTTAAAATATTTCTGAAAACCGTAAGTTTTTAACAAGAAGCTCTTTCACAGAGCTTTTCAAATTAGTTTGAAATCATGACAACTAAAATTATAAATATACCGATTTATAAGAGGAGAGAGAAAGAGAAATAGGAAGGTGACCTAGCCTACGGCCCCGAAAGGGATCACCTTCCTTGCCTCCGCCCCTCTCAATTTCAGTCACACCTCAACACTCAGTTTTTACCTGATGGAGCCATGTGACTTCTCTCTCTCTCTCTCTCTCTCTCTCTCTCTCTCTCTCTCACATATGTACGTGTGTGAATTATTTTGGGTTGACTTGGGAATGTATTTTCTTTTTGTTTTGAGATAATTTGAGATAAAATGCACTACTAGAAAAACTGTTATTACCAACGACCAAAATTCGTTTCTAATAAGCAAATAATCGTTGCTAAATCGCATTACCAACAAGAATAGCAACGAAACTTGCTCGTTGGTAAACACATAATCGTTGGTAAATATGGGAAGTCGTTGGTAGATTGCCAACAATTACATGTGTCGTTGGTAAATTACAAAAAACTGCAAGTCGTTGGTACTGTCTCTGGTTAGCAACAAAACTAAGTTCTTGGTAATTTATGATTAGCAACGAAACTAAGTTGTTGGTAATCTACCAAATTTCTAACGAAGCTAAGTTGTTGATTTTTTAACAAATAACAACAACCCTAATTCCCAAGTCACTTCAAATTTTCAATATTTTAGGTTAATTTTCAATTTTTTATAGTTATTAATTAGGGTTTATTATAAAGCGTTTTCGTCTCTCCATGTTATTTTTTTCCATAAAAGTGCTCAAGTTAATTTTTTCTTTTTAATTTAGTAAAATTTGGATATTAGAATCCGGTTTTTCAATTTTTAAAAACCCAGTTCACAAATTATAACCGGGGTCTAATGTCCAATTTTCACTAAACCATAAAGAAAATTTTAACTTGAGGTTTTTATGGAAAAAATAATATGGAGAGTCTAAATCACAAAAAATACAAAAACATGTTGGTTTTTTTCATATTAAACCCTATTAATTAACTTTTCATGTTGCCACAAATTTAAAAGGTAATTAGGTAAAAATTGGGAGTAATATACAGTTTGAATATATAATTATAAACTGAAAATTGCCTCAATATATACTTTCTGCGCGATTTTGGGTAGAAAAATTTTGCCCAAATTTTTGGTTTAATTTTTTTCTTTTTTAAATTTGAAATTTTGATTTTCGTTTCAAAATTATAAAAAACAATCAATTAATTATATACTAACTAATTAACTACTTAAAATCATAATTAATCAATTAAATCATATTAATAAAATCAAAATATATAATAAAATCAAAATTAATTGATTAATTTATTAATTTATTAACTAATAAGATCATCATTTATTAAATAATGAATAAAGGATTTTTGTATAATAAATTAAATGATATTGAATTAGTTACTTAATTAAGTAATATATAATTCATTAATTGAAAAGCTCACATCCATATAATAAAGAAGAGATTACTTCTGTAAGTAAAATAGGGTTTTAAAAATAAATCATTTATGTAATTTTTTATGTTAAGGGATCATTCTAAATTTAATAATTTTACTTTTTATATATTTATTAACTTTGTCTTATTTGCACAATAAAAATTGGTCCAATTTCTTTTCTTCTCCTTAAATTCAACCATCATAGCGCACATACATGCATACGTGATCTATGAGGATGTGTAAACAGAATCGAAAAGAAAGAAAATAAAGACAAATTATTAGTTAGGAGCATTGAAATGTATATATATTAATAAAAGAAAACCTCTCATGACACATGTCATTACCTCATTTCTCTAAATTTTTGATTTCCCGCCTTTTTTCCATAATTAGATTTTTAATTTTACTTATTCATTATTAAGAATAGTTATAGAATCTAATTCAAATATCTTCATATTTAATACATACAGTTACAAAAGGAAATATTTTAAATATTTTAATATTAATCTAAGTCTATTTTTAAATAACTTTTTAATTGATTTAAATAACTTTCAGATTTTACTAATGTTAGAGCCTAACTATGCATTTTTTTTTATATTTTTAAAAAGTGAAAATAATGCAATATTGAAAATGAGTTGTTTTATAAATTTTTTTAATCTTAAAATTTTTTAAATGTATTCTATGTAAAAAGTAAATTTTTTGTTTTTTTACTTATACATATAAATATAAAAATAAAAATTTTTAAAAAGATGAGACACGATAAATACTGTTCATACAAATTTAAAATTAGAAAAGTTTTAATTATCCTTAATAACAAAATATAATACTATTTTCGTATTTTTTAGAAAAAAGTTTACATTTTTGTATGTATTGACGTTTTATGTAGATTTTAGTAAACATTTATTTATAAAATATCCACGTAATACGTGGGTTAATAACTAGTGTATATATAAATTATCTATGAGTTCTCAAGTTGTATCAATGTATGATTAAAATTCAATTATTTCATTTCTCTAACAATGATGAAGAATTAATTAGAAGTTTAAATTGGGGAAAAGGAAATTACAACAACTATATGGTTATTGTATATTCAAATTTCATGGTCTAAAAGTCCGTTGATTTGTTACTCATTCTTCTATTTCATTCTCTCTACCATACACAATATAATTCTACGTATGACTAAATAGCCAGAACCAACTCCTAGAGTCCTAGTGTTGGTTAAAGTTAATCGTTTTTTATATATCTAGTAGAACGACAAAGAACCATGCACCTATCATACATGTTACCTTGTATGTTAAAAAATTTAGATATTTAATGAAGATATGTCGTGTGTATCCTATTATATTTATTAATAAAATAAAATTAAAGTAATGTATTTATTAAATGATCATTCCCACCCACCCACCCACACACAATTAAAATAATGCATTTATTATGCACCAGATATATCACTTAAAAAAAATTTACAGTTTTTTTCATAAACATGTTTTAATTAACATTATTAAGATGGTATATAAGTTTCGCATATATTCACATCTCCTAACTCTTTAAAAATAATATGAACGTACACTTACGTTAATTTGTATGTATGTGAACATACATTTATATGATGCATGATTTCGAAATACGTAGGATGTGTGAATGTATGTGAAATTTATATATCATTTTTGTAAAGATAATTAAAACATGTTTATGTAAAAAAAAATTTTAAAAAATATTTTTAAGTGTGATATCTTCTGGTGTGCTGCATGATAAGTAGTAGTCACTTGAACCTAAATACACACACACATATACATATATTACATGTGCGTGTATATATATATATATATATATATATATATATATATATATATATATATATATATATATATATATATATATATATATATATATATATATATGTAGAGATTGAGGTTCAATTGAGAACTTTTATGCACCGAGACCTGCTAGAAACTTTTGTACACCAAAGAATCAAATAAGGGTGCACTAAGGGTATTCCTGGAATATTGAATATGCAAAATTAAATATATGGAATTAATTATAATAGGTAAATTAGAAATAAATAAGGAATAAATATTCAAAAAAAGTAACCACCTCCTCATATCTCTCTCTTTCTTTATTTCTCTCTCTCTCTCCCCACCGTATCCACCACACCACCACCACCATCACCTTTGTTGTAACCACCTCTCCACTGTATCTCTCTCTCTCTCTCTCTCTCTCTCTTCACCGTATGCATTGAGGAACCCCGCCAACCGCCGCCGCCGCCGCCGCCGCGATGATGATGAACATGATGAACAAGAGATGCAACCGATGATGAACAATACGATGAAACACGATGAACACGAAGAACACAATGAACGAAGAAGATGATGATGAACACGTTGATGCATCCATTGGAACAATGATGTTGATGATTAACAACGATGCACCATGATGAACACTATGCATAGATGAACGATGATGATAAACGATGATGATAAACGATGAATATGAAAATGATGATTAACAGTGATGCATCACGAATTTGTATAGATTTTGTATAGATAAAATCGATATTCATCACGAATTGAACGATTAATATGAAATGCATCAATATCTCCATCATTCTTTTTGAATTTGTGTGACTTTTGTTAAATTTGGAAGTGATCAATTGAATTTATTTTAACATTTATTGTTTAGTTATTTGTTAAAATATTAAATTTAATGAGGTATGCA
>JAANYP010009454.1:0-115247 GCA_020465985.1 Centrapalus pauciflorus | reverse complement strand
ATGCTGGTGGATGTTTCATTTTCTCCCCCTCAGCAGCAATGTCTGAATTTTCAGCAGTGAAATCAGCACATGTCTCCAACCCCAGACGATCAACCATGTAGCAATTCTTGCCCTTGTCATCCTCGTCTTCAGAATCTTCAGCATCCCAGTAGTCCTCCTGGGCGACGAGGGCTAAGGCATCTGCTTTCTTCTTGGCAGCCTCGAGCTTTCTCTCGTAGTAAGCAACGTCTCTTTCGAAGTTATTCTTGCATTCCCTAGCAAAGTGGCCCGGTTTGCCACATTTGTAGCAGAGACTTTCATCAGTGGCCTTCGGCTCATCTGCTCTTGGCTTTTCCTCTTTTCTTTCCGCCGGCCTCTTGTCAGCCCGGCGGTGCTCGCGGCTGTCATCACGCCTCCGGTCCCTGCGGTCATCCCGACGATCATCCCTTCGATCGTCCCACCTGTCATCGCCTGTCATCTCGCCTTTCATAACGGCGATCATCGCGATAGTCGCGTCTGTCATCATATCGGCGATCATCCCTGTCATCCCTTCGGTAGTCATAGTCATCGCGGCGGTCATCCCTCCTATCATCTGAGTACCTCCGTGGACCGGTGTCATAACGGAGTTGGTTGTTGGTCTTGTTGAGAACCGTCGCTGTTGGAGACGGTTGGTCCACAAGGCTATCTGTTCTTGGATCGAAGCTTCCTCCTCATCATAGACCTCACGCGGAGGGAAGCATACCTGTACTGAGACGATGAAGAACCGGAGCAAAAGATGGTGTCGGAATCTGCGTGTTGGTGATCAAGGCTAGCGAATCATTCGGTTTCAACCCTGTGTTGGCTGATAGCAGTAGAGAGGCCAACTGATTTGCCATCAGCTTCTGTTGATCCACATCCCCTTGATATTTCTTAAGCTCCTTAAAGACGACATTTATTGATACCTCAGGAATGTTCAGGACTCTTTTCGTTGCCCGACATGCAAGCTGCCACTCGGGGGCTAAGGCGGCAAAGAATTGGATGTTGATATCATCCCTATCCTTCTTGATGTGCAGTTTATTCAATTCGTTAAGGACTGCACAGAACCTGGTGAATGTGGCTTGCAGAGATTCCCCGTCTTTGGCGCGGAATTCCGAAAACTTTGCCTTTGCCTCCTCGATTTTGGCACGATCATCAAGATCTGCCCCCAGCATTTGGATTTCCAGCTCGTCCCACATTTCTTTTGCAGACATTTTACTGTCTACACCGACCAAAATATCAGTGGGGAGGGCTTGATAAATCAGATATTCTGCCCTCTTATCAGCGTGCTGGCGATCCCTCTCGGCGTCATTTGCCAGCTCTCTTTCAACCTTTGAGGCTTGGACAGGGGGGTCAGCCTCGGGTCTGGCAGCTATCTCTCGATAGTAGATGACGGGTCCTTCGGATATTGATTGAAGCATCAGATTCCCGAGAGGTTGCATTCCAACGAACTTAAGGAACCGGGCTTTCCATTGTTCGTACTCATCGGGATAGAGAACTGGTGGTCTGTTCTCAGATCCGAGTACTAGAGCTTTGCGAGACATTGTGATTATGGGTGCTGATTAAGAATATGAAGATCTTAGAGGTGGAAACTGAACACGGATGGGTTGGACTGAAAACAGAAGTTTCTGAATTCGGATGATATGACTTCGGATGAACAGTGTTTCGGATGATGGAACCGAATTCGGATGGTTGAATTCGGATGGATTGATTCGGATGGATGATTTCAGATGGATGATTTCGGATGGGTATGGTTCGGATGAGGTTCAACTTCGGAAGATGGCCTAATTCGGATGAACAGTACTACGGGTGGGGACCAAATGCGGATGACCTTATTTCGGATGAACCTAATGGACCGAATTCGGATGAACAGTGGAAGGACCGAATTTGATTGGTCCGAAATTGGAACAGTGGACAGACCGAATTCGGATGGTCCGAAATTGAAAAATTTTAAGAACAAGTCCCAATAGTGAAAAATGGAAAGCCTTACCTGAACTTCGGATGGTCCGAAGTTCGGATGGGACCGAAGTGTGGTCCGAAATAGGCTTATGGGGGGGGTCCGAAATTCACTTAAGTATGGTCCGAATTAGGATGATTTGAGGTCCGAATTTGGTGCCTAGGTGGTCCGAAATGCTACAGTAGTAGTCCGAAATACAGCAGGTTTTTTACGTTTTTCTAAGGCAGAATGAGCAGAATTCAAGTTTTATCAGTTTTAAAGCCTAAAAACAGTTCTAAATGATCTATAAACTATTTTAAACACTTTTGGTGATTTAAAACAACCTAAAAAACACTTAAAACTAGCATGAACACGTGAAAAACCCACGTAAAAAACCCATATTTGCAAACTTGAAAATAACCGATTCTTGATGATTTGAACAAAGATATGGAACTAAATGAGCTTAAAATCAGTAGAGAATGATAATGTGATGATTATAGGAACATTATAACACAAGAAACACGAAAAACAATGGAAAAAGAAGATCTAACCGGTTGAAAATGGAAGAACACGAAGAACATGAACAAAACCCAGCAGAATCCGAAAATATCAGTTTAAATCCACCCCTCTGAGCTCTGATACCAATTGTAATGTTGTATTCCCGTAAATATTCAGCACCTCAATGATATTCTCATTAAACACATGAAGAAACAAGCTCAATAAATGTGTTATGATAAAGAAGAAGACAATATGAATATGAGAGAGTTATGAACAGTGGCGGCTGTTTTGATTTCAACTTGTCAACCGTGTGTTCCCAAAAAGCAACCCTAGGAGCCTTTTGTAGGCTCCTTTAATTATCTTTCATACATTGGCAACTTTGGCCCCTACACTATTCCTTAAACATAAATTACATAGAAATAACATAGAAGACAAATTACAAAGATAATAAATATTACAAAACAACTCCTAAGATCGAAATAAATAAATCTAACAGCCTTATATAATGATGGATACACTTTCAGGTTTGATAATAATAATTGAAGTATTTTGGTTTATTTGAAAGATGTTTTTATATTCAAAGCTTGTCCTTATGATGGCATATATGAAACTTTTGAGTATGATAACAATTTATTATTTAATGTTGATTCTAACGAAATTGATAAGTCCAAATTGTGGCACTGTCGTCCTGGGCACATTAACAAGAAACGTATCGCCCAACTCAAAAAGGATGGAGTGTTGGAATCATTCGACCTAAAATCGGATGATGTATGCGAATCTTGTTTACTGGGCACGATGACAAAATCACCATTCACAGGAACGTGTGAAAGAGGTGACTATTGGACTTGGTCCACACAGATGTATGTGGGCCATTCCGATGTGCTATAAAAGGGGAAAATCGGTACTATGTCACCTTTACAGATGACTATAGCAGATTTGGATATGTTTATCTGATTAAACATAAGTCCGACACTTTTGAGACATTTAAAAGATATCAAAGTGAAGTGGAGAATCAACTGGGCAGAAAGATAAAGGTTCTCCACTCCGACAGGGGAGGAGAGTACCTTAGTATCGAGTTTCTCAATCATCTTAGAAGCTGCAGAATAGTTTCCCAGTTAACTCCCCCTAGAACACCACAACTCAATGGAGTTGCGGAGAGGAGAAACAGGACCTTGTTAGACATGGTCCGATCTATGATGAGTCGAGCAACACTTCCTGTAAGTTTTTGGTGTTATGCAGTAGATACAGCAACACATATCCTAAATCTAGTACCCACTCAGAAGGCTTCAAAGACACCGTATGAGATATGGAAGGGAAAACGTCCATCCCTTAGTCACATCAAAATCTGGGGTTGTGAGGTTTTCGTTAGACGAGAAACTCCTGACAAGCTGGCACAAAGATCTGAAAAGTGTCTGTTCGTCGGTTACCCACAAGACTCTTTTGGATATTTGTTTTACAGACCACATGAAAATGTAGTATTTGTATCTCGAAGAGGAGTGTTCCTCGAGAGGGAAATAATGTCTAAAGAGGACAGTGGGAGTAAGATCGATCTTGATGAGATTCAAGATTCTACCGATGAAGAACCAACTGCAAACACTGACCATCAATGTGAGGCTGAGATGCCTGTTGAACCTAACGACATATCCTTACCATTGCGCAGATCCGGTAGAGTTAACAATCCTCTTGAAATCTACTATGGTTTCCATATTGAACAGGATGATATGATTAGTGACAGTACACTAGTCGACTTAGACGAACCAGCTGTCACATCCTTGCTTTAATCACGCTTGCTTACCCCAGGAATAAATAACAACAGGCATATACATAATAATAAGTCTAAAGCTTGCACAAGAGCTAAATAAAGTACTACAATACAGTCATGCACTACACGTGCTACAAGTTTACAGTACTAAGTTGCTAAAAACATCACAATACAAATAAAGCAACTACCCAAATCCCAAGGCAGCTCAGTACAATACCACAAGCAGAAAAGTGAGCTAAGTCCTCTGGGTTGATCAGAATATAGACCTAAGCAGATGGTCCAGCTTGCTCTTTACCTTTGCCTGTAAAAATTATGAGTAGCAACTGTAAGCTAATTGCTTAGTGAGTTAACAGATATTCATGATGCATGTAAAATATGTGGCGAAAATGCCTATAAAGGCTGTAATGCTTGCTTGCTTTCTTGCTTAATACCCAGAAAGAATACTTGCACAATTGAGACATTTCACGCAGAAAGGAGATGCCACCACTAGGGGTTACCGCTGACAGATGATCAATCTGTGATGCGGGGCTAGCTACCCGCATAATGCTTGGGATAGTGGTGAACATCAGAATTGCTTGCTTGTAAAGTAAATGCTCATGAATGCACAAAGAAACGCTCATACAAGGCTTGCTGTATAATATGCAGAACAATAAACAGATAGCAATATATTATGCACATTAATAGATCAGATGTAAGATCCGGCTAAGCTGAGCACCACCTGTACCACAGTGTTCGCCTTCACTCACAAAAGTCTATTGAATTCCAAAGAATGCATATAGAAGCAAATTATGTCTCAATTACATATAATACATGAAACAAGAATAACTGTTACTCACTGTACTATCTTATGCTTTGAAATATTCTAAAATGCTTGCTCGGCTTATCTATGCTTTATATTGCTTTGAAACACTTGCACTTGCTTATCTAGACTTTAATATATTCTGGCACTGGCTTTGACTCATAAACGAGTTAAACCGCTTAATTTAATATATGTAGTGCTGTGAAATATCTGTAATTTAACATTACAGAACATACGCTAAATTAATAATGCTAGCTTAAAATTCCAACATTTACAAATCATAACTTCTAGCTAGATATCTTGCTATTTATTTTGTTAATTAATGCGTTGCCCATGTGTTTTATTCAATAATTTTGAATTTAGGGAGGGGGGGTTCGAATTTATGCATTAAATTCGAACATGTAGTTAAATTCGAATCCAAAATCTCGAACTTAGGGTTAAATTCGAACTTTAGGTTCGAATTTAGCTATAATCGAGGTTGTTCTTGGCATCTCGAATTTGTTCGCGTCTTGCAGCGTTTAAACATGCATTTCCAAGTCTAAAATCATGAATATGCTAAGTAATAAGCCTAGGTTCGATTCTATTACACATACTCTAACAGAATCGAATTAAAACCCAAACAATAATAGCTTTAATCAGATCAAAAATGGGGATTTTGAACTCTTTTCTCAAAAACCGAAAGTAAGGAAACAGAAATGTCGATTCTTACCTCAAATCTGTATGAAATCGTACATGCAATAGCAGATCCGTGTAGTACTCTTCGAGATCTTTCCGATGACGTAAAGAACTCGAAATTTGGCCAGTCGGTTTGGGAGAAAAGTTAGAGAGAAGTTCGGTTTTTAGAGAGAGGGGCTCTCAAGTTTGTAACTGAATTTTGCAAAAGTGAGGAAAATGAACACCCCGCTCCTATTTATACTTAAATTCAAAATTACATCATTTAACGCAAATTGCTCAAAATACTTAAAATAAAAATCAAGGTGTTATAGTATGAGCCCACCACGCTTGCACTTCGTCCTCAAAGTACCTAAGGCTCAAACAGATGCGGATATCGAACTCCCATGTCTTGCTCAGATTCCCAGGTCTGAGAAGTACCATGAGAAGTTCTCCATTGCACCAACACCATTGCCACTTCTCGATTTCCTAGCTTCTTCATCTTTGTCTCCAAAATAACCTCAGGCTCATCACATTGCAGCTTCTCATTGATCTTGTAACTCAGATGATCGGCCCACTTCTCTTTCATCTTCTTTGCACTTCCTTAGTTGTGAAACGTTAAATACAGGGTGTATGTTGGACAGTTCGCTCGGCAAGTCTAACAAATAAGATTGAGTTCCAACACGTTCGATGATCTTGAAAGGACCAACGAAACGTGGTGCTAACTTGCCGCGCTTGCCGAATCTAAACACACCTTTCATCGGCGAGACCTTCAATACTACATAATCGTCCTTCTGGAATTCTAAAGGCTTATGGTGTCGGTCGTGATATGACTTTTGTCGAGATTGAGCAGGTTCCAGTCGTTGGCGAATGATTCTGATCTTTTCGTTGGTTTGTTGAAGTAATTCAGGACCAGCGATGGGTGCTTCACCGGCTTCATGCCAGCAAGTAGGCGTTCAACACTTGCGTCCGTATAAGGCTTCAAAAGGTGCGGCTTTGATCGACGAGTGGTAGCTATTGTTGTAAGAAAACTCTGCTAGTGGCAAGTGGTCGTCCCAATTACCCCTAAACTCGAGAACACAAGCCCGCAACATGTCTTCGAGTGTAAGGATCGTGCGCTCGCTTTGACCATCAGGCTGCGGTTGATACGCTGTGCTCATTCTGATCTTAGTGCCTAATCCATCTTGCAATGCACTCCAGAACCTCGAAGTGAACCGGCTGTCGCGATCTGAAACAATTGACAGAGGCACTCCGTGTCGAGTAACGATCTCGTCTATATACAACTTAGCCAGCTTCTCCAACGAACAGCTCTCGCGAATTGGAATGAAATGAGCGACTTTGGTTAGACGATCTACAATGACCCAAATTGCGTCGTGCTGTCTTCGCGTAGTCGGAAACTTTGTCACAAAATCCATCGTTATGTGATCGAACTCCCACTCGGGGATCGGTAGAGGCTGAAGACTGCCATAAGGCTGCTGATGCTCCGCTTTCACTAATCGGCATGTAACACAATTATCGACATATTGGCCTACGTCTCTTTTCATACCAGGCCACCAATACTCGGCTTTTAGATCGTTGTACATCTTGGTGCTGCCAGGATGTACCGAGAAGTTAGAACAGTGAGCTTCTGAAAGGATTTTCTGTCGACATCACCAAATTTGGGAACCCAAATGCGATTCTTAAAGAGTTTTAAGCCACGTGGGCTATCGACTAAAAATTGAAATTGCCCTTTCATGTCCTCAGAGTTGAGATTTTCTTCTTTTAGGGCTTCGGCTTGAGCAGCAAGAATTTCATCGATCAGAGTGGATGAAAATGAAGTATGAGTCAGAGTATAGAGACATTTGGCGGAATAAGATTTACGACTCAATGCATCGGCCACCACATTCGCTTTGCCGGGGTGATACAAAATTTCACAGTCATAGTCTTTGATGAGTTCCATGGAGCGTCGCTGACGCATGTTGAGCTCCTTCTGACTGAAAATGTATTTAAGACTCTTGTGATCTGTATATAACTAGCATTTTGTGCCGTAAAGGTAATGTCGCCACGTTTTCAACGCGAAAGTCACGGCAGCAAGTTCAAGGTCATGAGTTGCTGACTCTTTTCATGATCCTTGAGTTGGCGAGAAGCATATGCTATGACTCTGCCTCTTTGCATCAAAACACACCCGAGCCCTTGATATAAGGCATCACTGAAGACCACAAAGTCTTCATTGCCTTCGGGTAAAGCCAGAATAGGTGCTTCGGTGAGTTTCTGCTTTAAAGTTTGGAACGCGGTCTCTTGAGCTTCTTCCCAAATAAAGGAAAATTCTTGCGAGTAAGAGAGGTAAGAGGCACGACTAATTTTGAGAAGTCCTTAATGAATCGACGGTAGTAACCCGCCAATCCCAAGAAACTTCGGATCTCAGTAGCTGATTTGGGAGCTTCCCAATTTTGAATGGCTTCTATCTTAGAAGGATCTACAGAGATTCCTTCACCAGATATCACATGTCCAAGGAATTGTATCTGATAAGATACAAGATTTGCAAGTTAACGCTGAGTATGAAATTTAAGAAAAGATAAGCTTAAAAATGAATAAATCAAGATTGTAAGCACCTGTCGCAACCAAAATTTGCATTTAGAGAACTTGGCATAAAGCCGCTCCTTGCGCAGCAACTCTAGCAGTTCTCTAAGATGCACAGCATGCTCAGCTTCGGTTTTCAAGTAGATGAGAATATCGTCTATAAAGACGATAACAGACTTGTCAAGCATTGGTCTACAAACGCGGTTCATGAGGTCCATGAATGCCGCAGGAGCGTTTGTAAGGCCAAAGGGCATAACAAGAAACTCGTAATGCCCATATCTGGTACGGAAAGCTGTTTTGGGAACATCTTCTTCATGAACTTTGAGCTGATGATACCCAGATCTAAGATCGATCTTTGAGAAGTAACTGGCTCCCTGAAGCTGGTCGAAAAGATCGTCTATTCTGGGCAACGGATATTTGTTCTTTATTGTTACCTTGTTCAACTCCCTATAATCAATGCACATCCGGAGAGTCCTATCTTTCTTCTTAACGAATAGAACAGGAGCTCCCCAGGGAGATGAACTTGGTCGTATAAGCCCTTTGTCAAGCAACTCTTTCAATTGCTTCATCATTTCTTGCATCTCAGCAGGTGCAAGTCGATATGGGGCTCGAGCAATCGGTGCCGCGCCGTGCACTAAATCAATTCTGAACTCCACCTGACGGTCTGGTGGAAGTCCAGAGATGTCCTCGGGAAAGACATCAGGAAACTCGGAGGTGATCGGTACTTCGGCTAAAGCTTTCTTTTCTGACTTAGCATCTACTGCATATGCTAAGTAAGATGCACAACCATTAGCTATATGCTTCCTAGCTTTCACTACTGAAATTAAGCATATTTCACCTTTCTTTCTGTCACCATAAATGCAGATACTGCGGCCATCAGGAGTAGTGAGCTTTATTAACTTCTTCTTGCAGACAATGTTGGCGTCATGATGATCAAGCCAATCCATACCCACGATGACGTCGAATTTGTGAAAGTCCATCGGAATAAGATCAAGTTGAAATGTGCAGTTGTCGAGCAGAATGATGCAGTCACGGTAAATTTTATCGGTAGACACACTTACATTACTAGCCATTTCAATATCAAAGATAACAGGTAGAGTAGTCGGTGCAATTCCAAGTTTAGATGCAAATGAATTTGATATGAAAGAACGGTTGGCTCCTGAATCAAAAATAACTCTAGCAGGGATAGAGTTAACAAGAAACGTACCAGATACCACATCTGGTATTTCCTTTGCTTGCTCGGCTGTTATTTGGAATGCGCGATTCTGACTCCGTGTTGGCTCGTTATGGCGACTAGAACCTCCACGTGATGTACTATGTCGGGCCGACTGATTTTGTCTTTGTTGCTGTTGATGTTGTTGAGGTCGGTGTTGTTGCTGTTGCAGTCGTGGGTGATGCTCTGCACTCGGATAAACTATACTGAACGGATGCATGCATGCCCGCTCAGTATGTCCAGGATGTAAACAATTGTTGCAAACCGTAACTTTGTTAGGACATTCTTCACTGCTATGCCCTATGTCGTTACACACGTAACACCTCACATCATTGGGGTTACAACGCCCAATGTGTGACTTATGGCAGCGGCGACACTGCCTCGGCTCAGAATGTACCGCATAAGACCGAGATTGCTGTGCCGGAGGTGAGCTAAACTGTCGGTACTGAGACTGCTGTGGTTGAGAATATCTGGATGAAGATCCAGAATAACTGCCAGTGCGCGATTTCTTTGGCGGTGACGGACAAGTCGGGTTGATAGATGAAGCAGAAACTCCTCCAGCTCGAATAAAGTCCTGCTCGAGAATTCGAGCAGCTTCAACACAGTCAGCATAATTGGTGTACCTCTGGTGCTTCAAGAACTTCTGATACTCGGGATGCAGACCCATCAGAAAACGGTCGATCTTTCGCTCCTCTGTAGCAACTTGGTAGTCAGACAGCAGGCTAAGTCGAGTAAATTCAATCTCATACTGAGTCACCGATTTGGTTCCCTGAGTAAGAGACATCAGCTTCTCCTCCAGACGTTTCTTTTCATCAGTCGGGCAGTACTGACGAAAGAAAATAACCTTAAATTCATCCCAAGATAGGGACTTAATCCAATTAGCTCCGTGCATGTTCTCCTGAGATCTCCACCACATAACAGCGCCACCCTCGAACAGTGTAGTAGCAAAGCTGACCTTTGATTCTTCAGCACAGTCGCTAATAAGAAATATGTGTTTGATGCCAGTAATCCACTCGAGCGCTTCAATCGAGTTTGCAGCTCCTTTGAAAGGTTGAGCTCCGCAAGCTTTGAAGTAACGGAAGTTGCAGCCCTTAGGAGGGACTACAGGAGCTTCCTCCTCGTCATTGTCATCGTCACGACGTCCAGTATCATCATGCTGCTTCTTCCTACGCTCTTCTCATCACGAGCACGAAACTGATCTTGCAAGAACTTAGCTTGACGCTCGTTATTCTCATTAAGCATAGTTTGCATAATTTGCATGATCTGTTCAGGAGCGAGTCCACCTCCAGCTCCTTCACCAGATCCAGACATGTTCTGAAATTATATAAATAATACTTGCATAAGAATAGGTATAATTTCTATTCTACCCCATTTCCCAATTCCTAAAGTAAGGACAAAGCCTATGTCAGGTCAAGTTAAAGCCTAGATATTCGAAGCTAATATCTTTTCTTAAAAGTTTGAGTCCAAGTGTTATTGCTAACACTTGAATCCCTTAAACTAATGCTCTGATACCATCCTGTCACATCCTTGCTTTAATCACGCTTGCTTACCCCAGGAATAAATAACAACAAGCATATACATAATAATAAGTCTAAAGCTTGCACAAGAGCTAAATAAAGTACTACAATACAGTCATGCACTACATATGCTACAAGGTTACAATACTAAGTTGCTAAAAACATCACAATCTAAATAAAGCAACTACCCAAATCCCAAGGCAGCTCAATACAATACCACAAGCTGAAAAGTGAGCTAAGTCCTCTGGGTTGATCAGAGTATAGACCTAAGCAGATGGTCCAGCTTGCTCTTTACCTTTGCCTGTAAAAATTGTGACTAGCAACTGTAAGCTAATTGCTTAGTTAGTTAACAGACATTCATGATGCATGTAAAATATGTGGCGAAAATGCCTATAAAGGCTGTAATGCTTGCTTAATACCCAGAAAGAATGCTTGCACAATTGAGACATTTCACGCAGAAAGGAGATGCCACCACTAGGGGTTACCGCTGACAGATGATCAATCTGTGATGCGGGGCTAGCTACCCGCATAATGCTTTGGATAGTGGTGAGCATCGGAATTGCTTGCTTGTAAAGTAAATGCTCATGAATGCACAAAGAAACGCTCATACAAGGCTTGCTGTATAATATGCAGAACAATAAACAGATAGCAATATATTATGTACATTAATAGATCTGATGTAAGATCCGGCTAAGCTGAGCACCACCGGTACCACAGTGTTCGCCTTCACTCACAAAAGTCTATTGAATTCCAAAGAATGCATATAGAAGCAAATTATGTCTCAATTACATATAATACATGAAACAAGAATAACTGTTACTCACTGTACTGTCTTATGCTTTGAAATATTCTGAAATGCTTGCTCGGCTTATCTATGCTTTATATTGCTTTGAAACACTTGCACTTGCTTATCTAGACTTTAATATATTCTGGCACTGGCTTTGACTCATAAACGAGTTAAACCGCTTAATTTAATATCTGTAGTGCTGTGAAATATCTGTAATTTAACATTACAGAACATACGCTAAATTAATAATGCTAGCTTAAAATTCCAACATTTACAAATCATAACTTCTAGCTAAATATCTTGCTATTTATTTTGTTAATTTATGCGTTGCCCATGTGTTTTATTCAATAATTTTGAATTTAGGGAGGGGGGTTCGAATTTATGCATTAAATTCGAACATGTAGTTAAATTCGAATCCAAAATCTCGAACTTAGGGTTATATTCGAACTTTAGGTTCGAATTTAGCTATAATCGAGTTTGTTCTTGGCATCTCGAATTTGTTCGCGTCTTGCAGCTTTTAAACATGCATTTCCAAGTCTAAAATCATGAATATGCTAAGTAATAAGCCTAGGTTCGATTCTATTACACATACTCTAACAGAATCGAGTTAAAACCCAAACAATAATAGCTTTAATCAGATCAAAAATGGGGATTTTGAACTCTTTTCTCAAAAACCGAAAGTAAGGAAACAAAAATGTCGATTCTTACCTCAAATCCGTATGAAATCTTACATGCAATAGCAGATCCGTGTAGTACTCTTCGAGATCTTTCCGATGACGTATAGAACTCGAGATTTGGCCAGTCGGTTTGGGAGAAAAGTTAGAGAGAAGTTCGGTTTTTAGAGAGAGGGGCTCTCAAGCTTGTAACTGAATTTTGCAAAAGTGAGAAGAATGAACACCCCGCTCCTATTTATACTTAAATTCAAAATTACATCATTTAACGCAAATTGCTCAAAATACTTAAAATAAAAAGCAAGGTGTTATACCAACTAACTACCGGGAAGTGATGGCAGTCCCTGAGGCAGCCAAGTGGAAGGACGCTATATATGGATAGCGAGATTGAATCCATGTATGGCAACCAAGTTTGGAACTTGGTTGATCCCACACCCGGTCTGAAGACAGTGGGTTGTAAGTGGATATTCAAGAAGAAAACGGATATGAACGGGAAAGTGCACAGTTACAAAGCTAGACTGGTGGCAAAGGGCTATACTTTAACATATGGGATTGACTATGAGGAAACCTTCTCACTAGTAGCTAAGATTAAAATCTATCAGGATAGTGCTAGCCATAGCTGCATTTCATGACTATGAAATTTGGTAGATGGATGTCAAAACTGCTTTCCTTAATGGGGAACTGACAGAGAATGTGTTTATGACACAACCCGAAGGTTTTGTAGACACAAAGTATCCTAAGAAAGTGTGTAAGCTTCAGAAGTCCATTTATGGACTTAAGAAAGCTTCTCGAAGCTGGTATTGTATTTCGATGAGTCCTGCATATATGTCAAGGTCAGTGGGAGCACTGTAGTCTTCCTAGTATTGTATTTCGATGACATATTACTCATAGGATACGACATCCCAACATTACAAAGTGTAAAGGATTGGTTGGGAAGATGTTTCGCTGTAAAGATTTATAGAGATAGAGATAGAACGAGACGTCTAATAGGTTTGATCCAGGATACGTACTTGGACAAAATACTGAAAAGGTTCAGTATGGAGAAGTCCAAGAAAGGGAACCTTCCCTTTGCTCATGGCATAAAGATTAGTAAAGACATGAGTCCAAAGACACAGGAGGAACGAGACAGAATGAGTCGAGTTCCATATGCTTCGGCCATAGGATCTATAATGTATGTCATGACATGTACAAGGCCTGATGTCTCATTTGCTCTGAGCATGGTGAGTCAACATCAGCAGGACCCTAGTGAAGGTCATTGGACGACGTCAAGAACATTCTAAAGTATTTAAGCAGGTTCTTGGTCTATGGTGGACAGGTTGGACTCAAAGTAACCGGTTATTGCGATGCGAGTTTCCAAACAGATATAGATGACTGTCGGTCACAGTCTGGTTGGGTGTTCTTATTGAATGGGGGAGCTGTGACGTGGAAGAGTTTGAAGCAGGAAACCGTGGCAGACTCTACTTGCGAGTATGAGCATATCGCGGCCTCAGAAGCCTCAAAGCAAGCCATCTGGTTGAGGAATTTCATTGGAGATCTTGGAGTTGTCCCAACGGTTCAAGACCCCATCGAAATATTCTATGACAACGAAAGTGCTATTTCGTTGACTAAAGAACCCAAGGATCATGGAAAGTCCAAGCACATTGATTGGAAGTACCATTTTGTCCGTAGCAAGGTTGAAGAAGGACATGTGATTGTGAAGAGAGTGTGATCAGAGGAGAATCCAGCTGATCTGTTCACAAAGCCACTTTCTCAACCGAAACACTGTAGTCATGCTGTTAGCATAGGATTACGAGATAAATTTAGTTTGAATTTGAAACATTGTAACAATGATTTGAAATTGTAATAGATTTGGTGATTAAATAATGGAGATTTATTTATTTGCAAAGTGCTACCATCTTCTATTAGTTTATCGTTGTGTTTCCTTTTGCATGTTTAGAACCAACTTCCAGAGTAATTAATTTTATTCAAATACCTCAGTCGTTCATACTACCGGGAGTTAGTATTGAACTAAGACTGTCAAGGAATGTTTGTAGATTGTCAAGAGTTTGACATAGCATAAAGATTGCTGCCACATTCATGGGTACTTAATGGAGATTTAAGTATAGGGCACTCGCACTTCGGAAGATACTTCATGGATTAAATCATAAGTATTTCCAATATGATAATATCCTCTATTCTTCAAACGGAGATACATTGAAGTTGTGGTTTTCTAGTTTGTCTTACCTTAGTGCATTCAAACACTGTGCGTAACTGTCAGTTATAACGGGTGTATCTAGTTATGATATTATTAGTTAGCTAGCGCTGTGTATGAAAAGTTTATTCATTCCTTTTGCCTTAGTGGAAAAGCGATATCTATGGGCCTTCTAATGATTAAACGTTAACTCTTGAGTGTCGGGCCCGAACGAGACGAAATTGATGTGTTCAATTAGTCAGTCTCATATAGTGAAATTAATTGGGGGTCAGAAACATAATTTTGAAACTGTAAATTGATTATAATCCATGTCTTAGTTTCATACGATATCTGAGAACGAAGGAATAGATGATCCTTACCTAAAGGATTGGCTCTTATGTGACTCAGAGTTCGGCAACTGTAACGGGTGGCTAAGAAGACTGTTAAAAGAATGTGTTTAGACAAATAGTTTCCAACTGTCCAAGTGGAAGACTATTGGAATTAGTGTCCAAGTAACAACTAATTTGTAAATATATTGTTATCAGGCTGGATCCTTTTTGGGTGCATGTAATGAATAGTAAAGACAAGGTAATTAACTTAAAGATATAATGTTAATTAGTTTGTTAATTTATTATATTTAATAAATTAAGTAGAAACTAAATAATTGAATATATTTGATTAATGGGTTAATTTGTTAATTTATTAATAATTAATAAATTAATCGGAAGTTAAGATAATTAATTGAGGAAGTACAGTGGCAAAAACAGCAATTAGTTGTTAGTCAACAGGGCACCCCTGGCCGGCCCTTGAACCCATCTCACATGGGTTTGGGGGTGAATTTCTAGGGTTTCTCAAACCCTATAAATAGGGAGCCCCTCATGCTTCATTCCTCGCTCATTCAATTCTAAGTTATCTGACGATCACAAGGGATACCAGTTTTGGACTTTGAGATCTGAGCTTAGAAAAGTTATAGTTATTTTCTCTTCTGTTCATTGGGTGTGAACAACTAGAGGCGTTCAACAGGAGCTGAATATGCAACAGCAATCCAAGATCGCATACCCAGACGGAAACTAAGCTCCCACTCACGACCCATATAACAAGCTACACCAAGTAAGAAGTGTAGAACAATTAGTTCATAAGGACCACCATTGTATAACCATTCATCAACGGATGCTGCTTCCCATATTGGGTAAAAATGCAAACCTATAGCTGCAGAAGTATGAATAATGGCACCTGAAATAATATTGTTTCCATAAAGTAGAGATCCAGAAACAGGTTCACGAATACCATGAATATCTACTGGAGGAGCAGCAATGAAGGCGATAATAAATACAGAAGTTGCAGTCAATAAGGTAGGGATCATCAAAACACCAAACCATCCAATGTAAAGACGGTTTTCGGTGCTGGTTATCCAATTACAGAAGCGACCCCATAGGCTTTCGCGTGGCATCCGGTTCAGAGGCTGTTCGTGGAAGCGTTCTTCGTGGAGAAAATTGCGAATTTTCTCAAGGTTAGTTTTATAGTTCATCTCTTTATTTTAATATTTGCTGCTTAGCTTAGATCCCTTAAGGTTTTACATTCTTGCATGGTTAGGTTATTTAATTTTCCGAAAAGTTTTAAATTAACCTAGCAAGGGTATAGAAAACCCATCAGAAGTAACAGTTTATATTATATATTCATCGTCGAAGTAATATTATATATCATATATGCACTTCATATACATTCAATATTAAAAAGGTCAAAAATAATGGTCAAAATTAGTATTCAAACTTGGTGGATTACCCCATAATTTAATGTTAATTGCATATTTACCATCTTATCCCTAGTGTTATATTATAATCGTATGAGGTAGATTGGTTCTATAGTTCTGCAGTAAATTAATGTTTTGTTATGATCCCAACTGAGTGTGTGTGTTTATATATATGTGTGTGTGTGTAATATATATATATATATATATATATATATATATATATATATATATATATATATATATATATTTATTTATTTGTGTGTGTGTCTCTCTCTCTCTCTCTCTCTCTCTCTCTCTATATATATATATATATATATATATATATATATATATATATATATATATATATATATATATATATATATATATATGCGCTTAAGTTATCGTGAGAAATGTGAGAAGCATTATGATTTATTAATTTTGTATATTGATTTACTATTTTGTACATTGATTCACTTATTTTAGAATTTGTGATTCATTTTTTATAAATTGTAAAAATGATGAATCAATATAAAAATGTAATAATTTGTTGATTTATTTATTCCAAAATTTATGATTCATTATTTATATTTTCAAAAAGTGGTGAACTAACACGTAAAAAATTGAATCATAGTGATTCTCACATTTATCAGGATATGCTAAATATATCTCAAGAAGTGTGAGAAGCACTATGATTCAGTAATTTTGTATATATTTTGATTCACTAGTTTGTACATTGATTCACTTATTTTTGAATTTGTGATTCATTATTTATAAATTCAACGTATAAATGAAAAAAGTTAATGGATTGTTAGATTTATTTAATCTAGAATTTATGATTTATTAATAATATATTTAAAATATGGTGAATCAACATGTAAGAAAATGAATCACAGTGCTTCTCACAATTCTCAAGATATATTTAACTTCTCATTGATCCTATATATGTATGCATGTATGTATATATATATATATATATATATATATATATATATATATATATATATATATATATATATAAATGTTTGTGTGTGTGTGTAATATGGTTCTAGAGAGTAGCACTAATTATGCAACGCACCAGAAGGTACCATATTTAAAAAAAGTCTTTTAATTTTTTCTGTAAACGTGTATAATTAACATTATAAAGATGATATGTAAATTTCACATACATTCACAATTCTTAACTCCTTATAAATGATGTAAACATACACTTACAAAATTTGAATGTATGGGAACGTAAATTTATGTGATGCATGATTTTATACATTTAGAATGTGCGAATGTGCGTAAAATTTATATATCATATTTGTATTGTTAATTATAACATGTTTATGAAAAAAATATATTTAGGAATGATATCTTCTTGTGTGCTGCATAAAACTGGTACTCACTTGAGCCTAATTACCAAAGGGCCTTTGGCCTAGCGGTACTAATGTGTTATGTAAGTGAGAGGTCACAGGTTCGACTCCCGTCGGAGGCAAGTTGAAATTTAGGTGGAGAAAACAAGTCTTGGGGTAAAGGAGTAGTTTAGAAGTAGGATAGTTTGTCGTTCAAAAAAAAACTTGTGCCTAATTATATATATATATATATATATATATATATATACATATATATATATATATATATATATATATATATATATATATATATATATATATATATATATATATATATATATATATATATATATATATATATATATATATATATATATATATATATATATATATATATACATATATATATATATATATATATATATATATATGTTTGTTCATCATCGTTCATCATCATTCATCATCTATTTTGTTCATCATCTTCATGTTCATGTTCATCTTCTTGATTGCATCTTCGTTCATCGTCTTTTCATGTTAATCATCTTCGTTCATCGTCTATTTTATTCATCATCTTCATGTTCATGTTCATCTTTTTGATACATATTCGTTCATGATCTTCACGTTCATCGTCTTCGTGTTCATCTTTTCGTAGATGATGCTGGTGGTGAATAGCGGCGGTGGCCGGTGGTGCGGTGGTCAGTGGTTGTGATCGAGCGAGAGAAAAAGAGAGAAAATGGAGGCCGAGAAAGAAAGGGTGGACAACCATGGTGGTGGTGGTAGTGGAGAGAGGGAACCGGGTGGTGGTGCTGGAGATGCACAAACGTGGAAGCTTTCTAGCGATCGAGAGGGAGAGCGGGAGAGACGACCGATAGAGAGAGAGAGAGAGAGAGGACCGTGTTGGTGCTGGCGGTGCACAACCACCATGGTGGTTCTAGGGCCGAGCGAGAGATTCGACCGAAAGAGAGAGAGAGAGAGAGAGAGGTTCGTGGTGGTGGTGGCGGTGCACAACCACCATGGTGGTTCTAGGGCCGAAAGGGAGAGGAGGAAATGACAGAGAGTGGTTGAGAGAAAGAGGGGGAAGAAAGGAAAAGTGCGAGAGGTTTATGAAAATGTAAATAATATTGGTTTAATTTCAATATTTTTTATTTCAATATAATTAATTTTAAATTATATTTTGTATTCCTTAGATGCCGTTTATACACCCTTGGTAGATTATCCAACGCATAAAAGTTCTCAGAGGTTCCCCGATGCATAAAATTTCTCAATTGAACCCCACCACACACTTAAAATAGACAGTTTCCTCACTTCTAAACAATACGCACAAGTATGGAAAAGAGCAATAAATAAGAACTATTTAACTCCCCTGAATTGATGAATGCTACCAGACAGATCTAGACTGATGAAGCTGAACTGACTGCCAACAAGCATCACTACCATGGTCCGGCGTCGACTGATATGAATGTGTGAAAAATGAACCAAAACTCGGCAATGAAGCAACAAGGATCGCGGTAACCAGAATCACGAAAGAGAGTAGAGAGAAAAGAATGAGTGCGGGGTGGGAAATGAACCTGCACTCAGTCCCCTTATATAGGTTGATGAGCGCGGTCATGATCATCTAAGATATTTTGTTAGTTTTTTCCCGCTCAATTGAGCGTGGCCGCGATCATATGATCGCGACCGCGATGCAGATAAAACAGAGCAATCCGATCATCAACATAAAGCAAATCCAGGAGCATAAATCTAGCAATTTACACTTGTAGCTAAACCAATACATTTATAACCCCACACTCACTCAAAATTAAAACTCAAGAATGATCAAGACATTAACACTTTTATTTCCACTCAAATTAAGTTCAATCCAACACAAATTATGACGAAATTTAAAACTAAATGCATGCAATGTGTAACAGATGCAATTAAGCTAAAATGAAACCTCAAGTCTAAATGCAAGAGTCATTTATGACATGCAATTAACTAAAAAGATGAAATGGTTCAAGGCTAAATAAGAAAACTAAGATTGACTCAGTTTTGACTTTCTAAAAGTCAAATTGACTTCAATAATTTATTGAACTAAGCAAATTAAAACCTTAAATACCGGAACAGTAAGTCAAGTGACTCAAAGATGATATAAGGACACGTTATTCTAGCTAAGCATGAAGAAAAACTAACCAACGGAATGCATGCAATTTAGAAATAAAGTAAATTATGTTTGACTCAAAAAGTCAAACTGCAATGCTAGAAATTAAAACAAGAAAACATGCTTTTAGATCAAGGCCACTAACATCAATCATGCTATCCTAAGATACATACTCAATGCCCAGGCAACTTATTCAAGCATGCAATTATCAAAATTAAAGTCATGGCTAAATTAACAACTTATCACATCAAGCAAGACAAACTAAACATATAAATAAAACATTAATATGTAAATAAAATTATTCGCGGGTTGCCTCCCGAGAGCGCTTGTTTTGACGAGTCTCTAGCTTGACTTGTCCACATGGCCCTTTACTGATAAAACATACCTGTGAATCAAGCTCACAAACCTTTCATACACATTAAAGTAATGTACTCACCAACTGAATCCTCATGATCAAAAATAAACTTCAAATATTGACAAGTTGATTTCTCTTTGATCTTTTCTACCTTCTTTCGTTGTCTTCGCTTCTCGAATTCCTTTTGCATGTTTAGAACCAACTTCCAGAGTAATTAATTTTATTCAAATACCTCAGTCGTTCATACTACCGGGAGTTAGTATTGAACTAAGACTGTCAAGGAATGTTTGTAGATTGTCAAGAGTTTGACATAGCATAAAGATTGCTGCCACATTCATGGGTACTTAATGGAGATTTAAGTATAGGGCACTCGCACTTCGGAAGATACTTCATGGATTAAATCATAAGTATTTCCAATATGATAATATCCTCTATTCTTCAAACGGAGATACATTGAAGTTGTGGTTTTCTAGTCTGTCTTACCTTAGTGCATTCAAACACTGTGCGTAACTGTCAGTTATAACGGGTGTATCTAGTTATGATATTATTAGTTAGCTAGCGCTGTGTATGCAAAGTTTATTCGTTCCTTTTGCCTTAGTGGAAAAGCGATATCTATGGGCCTTCTAATGATTAAACGTTAACTCTAGAGTGTCGGGCCCGAACGAGACGAAATTGATGTGTTCAATTAGTCAGTCTCATATAGTCAAATTAATTGGGGGTCAGAAACATAATTTTGAAACTAAAAATTGATTATAATCCATGTCTTAGTTTCATACGATATCTAAGAACGAAGGAATAGTTGATCCTTATCGAAAGGATTGGCTCTTATGTGACTCAGAGTTCGGCAACTGTAACGGGTGGCTAAGAAGACTGGTAATAGAATGTGTTTAGACAAATAGTTTCCAACTGTCCAAGTGGAAGACTATTGGAATTAGTGTCCAAGTCACAACTAATTTGTAAATATATTGTTATCAGGCTGGATCCTTTTTGGGTGCATGTATGAATAGTAAAGACAAGGTAATTAACTTAAAGATATAATGTTAATTAGTTTGTTAATTTATTATATTTAATAAATTAAGTAGAAACTAAATAATTGAATATATTTGATTAATGAGTTAGTTTGTTAATTTATTAATAATTAATGAATTAACCGGAAGTTAAGATAATTAATTGAGGAAGTACAGTGGCAAAAACTGCAATTAGTTGTTAGTCAACAGGGCACCCCTGGCCGGCCCTTGAACCCATCTCACATGGGTTTGGGGGTGAATTTCTAGGGTTTCTCAAACCCTATAAATAGGGAGCCCCTCCTGCTTCATTCCTCGCTCATTCAATTCTAAGTTATCTGACGATCACAAGGGATACCAGTTTTGGACTTTGAGATCTGAGCTTAGAAAAGTTATAGTTATTTTCTCTTTTGTTCATCGGGTGTGAACAACTAGAGGCGTTCAACAGGAGCTGAATATGCAACAGCAATCCAAGGTCGCATACCCAGACGGAAATTAAGCTCCCACTCACGACCCATATAACAAGCTACACCAAGTAAGAAGTGTAGAACAATTAGTTCATTAGGACCACCATTGTATAACCATTCATCAACGGATGCTGCTTCCCATATTGGGTAAAAATGCAAACCTATAGCTGCAGAAGTTGGAATAATAGCACCTGAAATAATATTGTTTCCATAAAGTAGAGATCCAGAAACAGGTTCACGAATACCATCAATATCTACTGGAGGAGCAGCAATGAAGGCGATAATAAATATAGAAGTTGCGGTCAATAAGGTAGGGATCATCAAAACACCAAACCATCCAATGTAAAGACGGTTTTCGGTGTTGGTTATCCAGTTACAGAAGCGACCCCATAGGCTTTCGCGTGGCATCCGGTTCAGAGGCTGTTCGTGGAAGCGTTCTTCGTGGAGAAAATTGCGAATTTTCTCAAGGTTAGTTTTATAGTTCATCTCTTTATTTTAATATTTGTTGCTTAGCTTAGATCCCTTAAGGTTTTACATTCTTGCATGGTTAGGTTATTTAATTTTCCGCAAAGTTTTAAATTAACCTAGCAAGGGTATAGAAAACCCATCAGATGTAACAGTTTATATTATATATTCATCGTCGAAGTAATATTATATATCATATATGCACTTCATATACATTCAATATTAAAAAGGTCAAAAATAATGGTCAAAATTAGTATTCAAACTTGGTGGATTACCCCTTAATTTAAATGTTAATTGCATATTTACCATCTTATCCCTAGTGTTATATTATAATCGTATGAGGTAGATTGGTTCTATAGTTCTGCAATAAATTAATGTTTTGTTATGATCCCAACTGAGTGTGTGTGTTTATATATATGTGTGTGTGTGTGTAATATATATATATATATATATATATATATATATATATATATATATATATATATATATATATATATGCACTTAAGTTATCGTGAGAAATGTGAGAAGCATTTTTATTTATTAATTTTGCATATTGATTTACTATTTTGTACATTGATTCACTTATTTTAGAATTTGTGACTCATTATTTATAAATTGAAAAACTGATGAATCAATATAAAAATGTAATAATTTGTTGATTTATTTATTCCAAAATTTATGATTCATTATTTATATTTTCAAAAAGTGGTGAACTAACACGTAAAAAATTGAATCATAGTGATTCTCACATTTATCAGGATATGCTAAATATATCTCAAGAAGTGTGAGAAGCACTATGATTCAGTAATTTTGTATATATTTTGATTCACTAGTTTGTACATTGATTCACTTATTTTTGAATTTGTGATTCATTATTTATAAATTCAACGTATAAATCAATGAAAAAAGTTAATGGATTGTTAGATTTATTTAATCCAGAATTTATGGTTTATTAATAATATATTTAAAATATGGTGAATCAACATGTAAGAAAATGAATCACAGTGCTTCTCACAATTCTCAAGATATATTTAACTTCTCATTGATCCTATATATGTATGCATGTATGTATTTATATATATATATATATATATATATATATATATATATATATATATATATATATATATATAAATGTTTTTGTGTGTGTGTGTGTGTGTAATATGGTTCTAGAGAGTAGCACTAATTATGCAACGCACCAGAAGGTACCATATTTAAAAAAAGTCTTTTAATTTTTTCTGTAAACGTGTATAATTAACATTATAAAGATGATATGTAAATTTCACATACATTCACAATTCTTAACTCCTTATAAATGATGTAAACATACACTTACAAAATTTGAATGTATGCGAACGTAAATTTATGTGATGCATGCTTTTATACATTTAGAATGTGTGAATGTGCGTAAAATTTATATATCATATTTGTATTGTTAATTATAACATGTTTATGAAAAAAATATTTTTAGGAATGATATCTTCTTGTGTGCTGCATAAAACTGGTACTCACTTGAGCCTAATTACCAAAGGGCCTTTGGCCTAGCGGTAGCAATGTGTTATGTAAGTGAGAGGTCACAGGTTCGACTCCCGTCGGAGGCAAGTTGAAATTTAGGTGGAGAAAACAAGTCTTGGGGTTAAGGAGTAGTTTAGAAGTAGAATAGTTTGTCGTTCAAAAAAAAACTTGAGCCCAATTATATATATATATATATATATATATATATATATATATATATATATATATATATATATATATATATATATATATATATATATATATATATATATATATATATATATATATATATATATATATATATATATATATATATATGTTTGTTCATCATCGTTCTTCATCATTCATCATCTATTTTGTTCATCATCTTCATGTTCATGTTCATCTTCTTGATTGCATCTTCGTTCATCGTCTTTTCATGTTAATCATCTTCGTTCATCGTCTATTTTATTCATCATCTTCATGTTCATGTTCATCTTTTTGATACATATTCGTTCATGATCTTCACGTTCATCGTCTTCGTGTTCATCTTTTCGTAGATGATGCTGGTGGTGAATAGCGGCGGTGGCCGGTGGTGCGGTGGTCAGTGGTTGTGATCGAGCGAGAGAAAAAGAGAGAAAATGGAGGCCGAGAAAGAAAGGGTGCACAACCATGGTGGTGGTGGTAGTGGAGAGAGGGAACCGGCTGGTGGTGCTGGAGATGCACAAACGTGGAAGCTTTCTAGCGATCGAGAGGGAGAGCGGGAGAGAGAGAGAGAGAGAGAGAGAGAGAGAGAGAGAGAGAGAGAGAGGACCGTGTTGGTGCTGGCGGTGCACAACCACCATGGTGGTTCTAGGGCCGAGCGAGAGATTCGACCGAAAGAGAGAGAGAGAGAGAGAGAGAGAGAGAGGACCGTGGTGGTGGTGGCGGTGCACAACCACCATGGTGGTTCTAGGGCCGAAAGGGAGAGGAGGAAATGACAGAGAGTGGTTGAGAGAAAGAGGGGGAAGAAAGGAAAAGTGGGAGAGGTTTATAAAAATGTAAATAATATTGGTTTAATTTCCATATTTTTTATTTCAATATAATTAATTTTAAATTATATTTTGTATTCCTTAGATGCCGTTTATACACCCTTGTTAGATTATCCAACGCATAAAAGTTCTCAGAGGTTCCTCGATGCATAAAATTTCTCAATTGAACCCCACCACACACTTAAAATAGACAGTTTCCTCACTTCTAAACAATATGCACAAGTATGGAAAAGAGCAATAAATAAGAACTATTTAACTCCCCTGAATTGATGAATGCTACCAGACAGATCTAGACTGATGAAGCTGAACTGACTGCCAACAAGCATCACTACCATGGTCCGGCGTCGACTGATATGAATGTGTGAAAAATGAACCAAAACTCGGCAATGAAGCAACAAGGATCGCGGTAACCAGAATCACGAAAGAGAGTAGAGAGAAAAGAATGAGTGCGGGGTGGGAAATGAACCTGCACTCAGCCCCCTTATATAGGTTGATGAGCGCGGTCACGATCATCTAAGATATTTTGTTAGTTTTTTCCCGCTAAATTGAGCGTGGCCGCGATCATATGATCGCGACCGCGATGCAGATAAAACAGAGCAATCCGATCATCAACATAAAGCAAATCCAGGAGAATAAATCTAGCAATTTACACTTGTAGCTAAACCAATACATTTATAACCCCACACTCACTCAAAATTAAAACTCAAGAATGATCAAGACATTATCACTTTTATTTCCACTCAAATTAAGTTCAATCCAACACAAATTATGACGAAATTTAAAACTAAATGCATGCAATGTGTAACAGATGCAATTAAGCTAAAATGAAACCTCAAGTCTATCACGAAACTAAAATTAGCCATATGAATAATGCAAGAGTCATTTATGACATGCAATTAACTAAAAAGATGAAATGGTTCAAGGCTAAATAAGAAAACTAAGATTGACTCAGTTTTGACTTTCTAAAAGTCAAATTGACTTCAATAATTTATTGAACTAAGCAAATTAAAACCTTAAATACCGGAACAGTAAGTCAAGTGACTCAAAGATGATATAAGGACACGTTATTCTAGCTAAGCATGAAGAAAAACTAACCAACGGAATGCATGCAATTTAGAAATAAAGTAAATTATGTTTGACTCAAAAAGTCAAACTGCAATGCTAGAAATTAAAACAAGAAAACATGCTTTTAGATCAAGGCCACTAACATCAATCATGCTATCCTAAGATACATACTCAATGCCCAGGCAACTTATTCAAGCATGCAATTATCAAAATTAAAGTCATGGCTAAATTAACAACTTATCACATCAAGCAAGACAAACTAAACATATAAATAAAACATTAATATGGAAATAAAATTATTCGCGGGTTGCCTCCCGAGAGCGCTTGTTTTGACGAGTCTCTAGCTTGACTTGTCCACATGGCCCTTTACTGATAAAACATACCTGTGAATCAAGCTCACAAACCTTTCATACACACTAAGGTAATGTACTCACCAACTGAATCCTCATGATCAAAAATAAACTTCAAATATTGACAAGTTGATTTCTCTTTGATCTTTTCTACCTTCTTTCGTTGTCTTCGCTTCTCGAATTCCCTTTCTTCTTGACCGCGTTTGAAGGTACCTGTCCAATAGAAACAACAGAATCAGATCAAGAACATCAACCTTAACATGATTAATATGAGAAGGAGTAGATGGTTATGATGCTTCAACAAAGCAAAAATATCCTCAACGGGATATCATTTTCATCAATGTGCATCTGCGAATCTACTCCAAGCAAGCAAGCAATCTCCCAAAAATCTCTATCAGCATCAAACTCATTTGTGGCATGAACAACCTGCATATGATCTAATTCAACACATGGTGCATAAGTAGATACAGAGAAAAGTGACTATGGGAGAAATGGATACAACGAGTTATTTTACGCCATAGGAAATGTAATCTCCTCATCTCTCACTCTAATGGTTAACTCCATTGATAGGACATCTATCAATGCTTAAGCAGATTTAAGAAAGGGTCTACCCAAAATGAGGAGATTGTCACTCGAGCTATCCATGTTTAACACCACTAAATCAACAACGAACTCAAATCCATCAACCTTCAATTTAACTCCCTCACAAATCCCTATAGGTTGTCTTAAGGAACTGTCGGCTAGCTACATGGCTAGCAAAGAAGTCTTAAAAGGTCCCAAATCAAGCTGTTGGAATATATCATGAGTAATAACATTAATGTTAGAGCCTAGATTGATTAAAACATTGCTGAATATAGCCCCCTTAACTAAACATGACATAATGAAACTACCAGGGTCAACCTTACCTTCAATGTATAGAGGAGGGGGGACATATGTAGTACTTCCTGAAGCGTTCAAGTGCATCTTGTCCATTAAAGTCTCCAGTTCCTTTTTTAATGGGAGAGAAGAGGAAGAAGTATAAGAAGGAACATCCTCGGGGTGCTCATCATCAAGCACAGTAATGGTATTGACTTAAGCAGGAACCTTGTCTTCCAGATTACCTTTTGGATTGGGATTAGTGTTTCTAGAAAGTTCACTAGCATTCCTAACATTCCTCGATTATGCTAGCTGTCCCACTTGTGTTTCAAGAGCCTGAATGGAAGCCTGCTAATTTCTAGGCAATGCCTCTTGATTAGCCATAAACTTTATCATCATCTCCTTGAGGTTTAACTTTCAGGACTGCATGACCTGAGACTGATGATTCTGATTAGGGAAGTGGGCATTATTAAACTAATTAGGATTAGAATTAAACAGGGAGAAAGAATGAGATTGTCCTTGATGATATCCCTTGTTATAACTTCGGTGAAGGTTAAAATGAGGTCTCTGTATCACGTGAGGACGAGGATGAGTGAAACCTGGTATTGAGCTCGAGCATAGTTCGTAGTAGTTGGGCATATCTAGACATGCCTCCACCATAATCTCATGAAGAGTAATATACCTCCTCCTGATTTGTGTAAGAAAAGCTAGCTTGGCACTCATAGCTGTAAGGTGATATACCACAGTGCTCACACCCTTGCTATACTGTGTGTACAACAACTTGGGATGACTGTGGCTAACTAGTCTGCGTGGGGAGATCAATCTTAGTTGTGAGGGCAGCTATATCAGCAGCTTGCTTTGAATCAAAAGATCCTCATCCAAAATACTTGATAGGTGTCTGGTTTTGACTCATGACCAAGTCATTTAATATCTCAGCTTGCTTTGCAACAACATATTCTACTTCTGCAATAGAACTTGAAACACAATTTTGTTTCTTCGAGGCCCAGCTGACTAACTTGTCCCCCAGAAAATGAATATGTGCAGTTGTAATTTTTTTGATCCAAACTGCAACATGCAAAATTAGCATCCGAATAGGAAGTTAGTTCAAACGAAGTTTCTTCCGGATACCAAACACCAAGATCACCTTTTCCTTTTAGATAATGTAAGATACATTTTACTGCAGCAAGATGAGATTCTTTCGAATACGCTTGATATCTTGCACAGACACATGTTGAGAACATTATATCAGGCCTACTCGCTGTCAAATATAGGAGAGAACCAATAATATATAGATAATTCAATGCATCCATAGGTTTCCCATTTTGGTCTAGCGTAGCTTAGAATTTGAATTGGGTGTCATTGGTGTAGGCATTGGTGTACAGTTAGACATGTTATATTTTTCAACAAATCACTAATGTACTTAGATTGATTTATAAAAATTCCATTTCCAATTTGTCTAACTTGTAACCTCAGAAAGAAATTCATCTCACCCATCATGCTTATTTCAAATTCTCTTGTCATTAACTGAGCAATTTTTGCAATAAATAGGATTAGTAGACCCAAATATAAAATCATCAACATATATCCGTATAAAAATTATTTCCTCACCTCACTTTTTCAAAAATAAGGTAGGATCAACTTTATCTTTGAAGAAACTACAATGCAAAAGATAAGAAGTTAGAGCGTCATACCAGACACGAGGCGCTTGTTTTAAGCCATACAATGACTTATCTAATCGGTAAACATGGTTCGGATTGTTGGGATCCATAAAGCCTTCAGGTTGATTGACATAAACTTCTTCCTTTAATAACCCATTCAGAAAGGCTGTTTTCACATCCATCTAATAGACTGTGAAATTCTTGTGGGAAACAAAACCAAGGAACATCCGGATAGCCTCTATTCGTGCTACTAGTGCAAAGGTTTCCCGTAGTCGATGCCTTCTTGTTGATTGTATGCTTTAGCTACCATGCGAGCTTTATTTCTTACAACAACACTACTCTCATCTATCAGATGAATTGGATGATGTTTCATCCATTTTGTCTCATGGACCGAAGGTTGATAAGAATCCTAAGTAGGATTGCTATCAATGTAAGCATTAGGGTCAGATGAGGAAATGCGATTCACGACAGGAGTTGTAGAGATTGTGTTAGTAGGGTTTTCAATAGAAGTTGGTGTGACTATTTCTAAAGGATTTTTTTGCTTGAGTTGGGGAGTTTTGAATCTGTTCAATGTTAGCAGGTACCTTGGCAGTTACAGAATTTTCAGTAGATAATTATACATAAGGACTTGTACACTCTATATATGGAGAGGTAGGATTTGTTGCTTATTCTTCTAAATTAATCGTAGTAGGATTAGTGGTAATTTCAATTGAGTCTGTAGCAACAACCCTATTAGGAACAAAAATATCATCAATTGATTTAAGGTTCCCAAAATATTCTTTGTAAACATTTTCAAACAATAAATCAAGATCAGAATTCAAAACATTGTTTGAAGAAGTAGTAACAACTGGTTTTAAACCAGGTTGTTCCACTACAACAGGTCTTTGAGGCTCGGGTCCTAAACTATTGTGTTTAGAAGCCATCTCAATAACTTAATCGAATTGAACATTTACGCTTTCAACAACCATCGTTGTTCGCTTATTGAAGATGCGTAAAGTTTTTGAATCGTTGCCATAGCCAAGGAAGATTCCTTCATCTGCTTTAACATCGAACTTTCAAAGATTCTCATAGTCAATAAGAACATAACACATGCAACTAAAGTAATGAAAATGAGTTATATTTGGTTTGCGGTTATTGAGAAGCTCGTAACGAGTTTTATTAAAACGTGTGTTGACAATTGATCTGTTTTGCGTCTAGCATGCTGTTGCAACTGCTTCTGCCCAAAGATTTAATGGAAGATTTGATAGAGCGAGCATTGTTCGTGCAACTTCCACTAGAGTTCGATATCTGTGTTCAACAACCGCATTCTGTTGAATGATTATTATTTTTATTCGAATTATAAGTTTTCTCTTTTGAGATATTCTTATCTTCGGATAAGAATAAGAAACATTCCTAGAAAAAATATTTTTCTTTGAAGACGATGACACATCAGTCTTCTCAGGAGATATCTCTACGCCTTTACCGTTTATGTTGTACCAATATCTTTTGCATTGGTTCCTTTGAAAGCAAATCAATGATGTGAATACCGTCATCAGAACTAATATCAGAGTCTAGATAATCATCAAAATTATCTGAATGATAGAAGTTATTTTCACAAGGATTGGATCTCTTTGAAAAATTAGAGAAAATTTTTCATCTTAAAAACTATTTTCAAAATTATCAAAAGGATCTGAAGAAATTTATTTCGACTTTTGTTTTTCATATGTATCATTAGTTTCAAAACTTTCCAGATTATCATTAGTTTCAAAACATTCCAGATTATTGTGAAGACCACCCCTTACGGGGCAATCCTCACGAGTCTAGGTCCCACATCATGCAATACGATATCAATCAAACTAAGATAGAGTAATTAAGTGCGGAATATTGAATTACAGTACAAATTATTAGGATTTAAGTTTAATACAGATTACCGATTTTAAATTAAACTTATAAAGGGTACTATCTAATCTAGTTCATATCATCACACAATCAAGATAAATCTACCCAGAACACCACAATATCATCATCCAATCAGTACCAAAATGGTTTGCTGAGTAGAGGTCTATGAAAACTTCACTTGATTCTTGTATGACCTAAGTACTAGGTCCCGCAGGTGACTTTCCTTTATTTTTTCCTGTAAAAATGTTAATGTAGCAATTAGTGAGTAAATAGATTTTCAAATTAACATGCAATGTCAAGCGGATCATCATTCTAGCGTGATATGTCTTGGCTGCCGCTACAGCCCTCATGATTGAGACATAGAAGTCATAGAGTCGGATGATGTTCAAGCCACGCTCACGCTTAAATCGTGGGGATCAGCCACATACTGGGCTAGCTACCAGTAAATCAACGTGGCGGAACATCGGAGGTCATTACCAAGTTCAATAGAACTGGTGAAATAGCCAGGTCTAGAACAATAGACCAATCAAGGCTAATCAAGCTGAATCAATATGTCAAGTATATGCAATGATGAAGCATACGTATTCAAAGTCATGATAGCAATGAACTGTAAATGCAATAACATATGAAATGATGATCAAATAGCTATCATGATCCACTGGGCAACACCGAACCATGGTGTGCACAGGTCACAATCCAGCAGATAATATGAATGTCAAATCAATCTAGCATCAACAATATGTCTCAACCGGAAATTCAAGCATGTTAAATCTGAATATCTATAACTCACAGATCTGGGGTCTTTATCAAACAGATGTAAAATCTGCCACCTGAGTTATCTCAGGATTTTATCTTTGTCAATCTGTTCTCTGTCTATTCAAATCTTTGACCCGCTTTTAATCTTTAAATCAATGTTCAGAATTTCACTGAACCTGTCCAGAATTATCATAACAATCTTTTGTCAATATCAACATCTTTTATTTTTAAAATCTATATATATATATATATATATATATATATATATATATATATATATATATATATATATATATATATATATATATTAATATATATACTCATTTTGCTAATTATCTTGTTAATTTATACATTGTTTATGTATTTTATTTATTATATTCGAATTTAGGGAATGTGATTCGAATTTATTACATAAATTCGAACATATATATATTAAATTCGAATATATATACTAAATTTGAAGACTTTAAATTCGCGTGTATAATCAAATTCGAATCCCCTTCAAACCTATAATTAATTAGAAGGTGCATGTCATATTCAAACTCTAAACTAATTTCTAGAACATATGAGTTAAAATATGAAGTCAAAATCAAATCATTCGAATTTGAAGGCTAAAGTCGAACTAAGGGGTTAAATTCGAATATCATTTCGAATTTAGTAACAAACTAATTCGAATTTAATATCAAACTCGAAATCCATGTCTAGAATTTATGTTCAAATTCGAATATATGTTCGAATTTAGCTAAAAATCGACTTTGTTCTTATGCATTTCGAGTTTGTTCTTGCCATCTCGAATTTGTTCATATTTTAGAGCTTTAAAACATGAACTTCTAAGGCATAAATCACAAATATGATAAATATTAAGCCTAGGTTCGTTTATATTATACTTATTCTAGTTAAAGTTCAAGTTAAATTAGCATTATTCACACAAAATTATTCAAATTCGAATTTATTCTTTAAAACCGAAACAAAGAAATCAGAATAGCAACGATTTTTACCTCAAATTCGTACGAAATCGAATATGTGATAGCAGATTCGTGTAGTATTCTCCGAGATCTTTCCAACGATATATAAAACTCAAGAATCGGCCGGTCGGTTTGGAAGTAATTCTAGAGAGAAGTAGAGAGAGAGTAGAGAGAAAGTAGAGAGAGAGAGAGTAGAGAGAGAGAGAGTCTGATTTGGATTAATGACCTTTAATCACGTTTATATACTTCATCTAGTTATATTTGCTACTTAACCCACTTTCATTTTTGTATATTATATCTCTTTTATTTAATTATTTTTAATAATTTATTAAATCACAATATAAATATTTATATAATTTAATTAAATATTTCATAACTTAATTAAATTATAATTCAAATAATGTAATAATATTACATTATCGGTTCAAATACTGAATTTTAAGACTAGATCAAAGTTAGGTTGTTACAGAATGGGCTCCACCACGCACAAACTTCGTCCCCGAAGTTAGCTATGTTCGAACAGACTGGGATATGTTGCTTTCTTGACATCTCTGGATTTCCAAGACTGATGCGAACCTTTATGGTGTTTCCACTGGACGAGCACCATCTGTATCTCTTTGTTTCTAAGATTCTTGGTCTTCGAGTCCAGAATACACTCCGGCTCTTCAACCACTCTAAGCTTCTCATCAATTTGCAAGTTAACATGTGGTATTTGAACTTCTCTTTCGTCTGCTAAGCTCTTTCTCAAGTGACTAACATGGAATACAGGATGTATTCTAGATAAGTCCGCTGGCAGTTCAAGACGATTAGATTGTTTTCCTATCTTGTCCACAATCTTGAACGGACCGATGAATCTCGGAGCTAGCTTGTTTCTCTTTATGAATCTCACCACATTCTTCATTGGAGATACTTTCAGCATCACCCAATCGTTAACCGCAAAGCTTATTGATCTGTGTCGATTATCATAATATGACTTCTGCCTGCTTTGAGCGTCAAGTATGTTTCTTCTAACGACTTGAATATTCTCGTGAGTCAACTGTAGAAGGGCAGGACCCGCTATCGGTGATTCACCTGTTTCACGCTAACAGGTAGGAGTTCTGCACTTTCTTCCATACAAAGCTTCAAATGGAGCCATCTTGATCGTAGAATGATAACTGTTGTTGTAAGAGAATTAGACCAACGACAAGTGGTCATCCCAGTTACCACCTAGATCAAGAACACAGGCACAAAGCATATCTTCGAGAGTAAGGATAGTACGCTCACTCTGGCCATCTGCATTAGGATGATAAGCAGTACTCATAGAGATCCGAGTACCCATCCCGTCTTGTAGAGCTTGCCAGAATCTAGATGTGAAACGACTATCACGATCTGATACGATAGACTTTGGCACACCGTGACGAGAAATAATTTCTGTGATATACAACTGTGCCAATCTATCAAGAGAGTATGTTTCTTTGATCGGTATGAAGTGAGCTGACTTCATTAATCGGTTCACGACTACCCAGATGGAGTCGTGCTGTCTTTTGGTCTTAGGCAACTTCATGATGAAGTCCATGGTTATATGCTCGCACTTCCACTCAGGAACTGGCAGTGGTTGCATATCCCCGAAGGGTTTCTGATGTTCTGCCTTAACCATTTGACATATTCTGTAGCTTTAAACATAATGACCGATATCTTTTTTCATTCCTGGCCACCAATAATCGGCTTTCAGATCAAAATACATCTTTGAGCTGCCAGGATGAACAGATAATTTGGACTTATGGGCTTCGGATAGAAGAGTGTTGCGGATAGAACCATATTCAGGAATCCAGATTCGGTTTCCCTGGAGACAGTGAAGTCCCAAATAGTTCAGAGATAAGAATTGTAACTGCCCTTTGAGATTTTCAGCACTTATATTTTCTTCTTTCAACGCTTCGGCTTGAGCTGATCTGATGTCTTCAATAAGATCGGAAGAGAATACAACAGGAGTCAGGGCATAGCAACACTTTTCTGGATATACTTTCCTACTCAAAGCATCCGCGACAACATTAGCTTTGCCGGGATGATATAGGATCTCGCAATCATAGTCCTTGATAAGCTCCAAGGACCGTCGTTGTTTCATATTCAGATCCTTTTGAGTAAAGAGATGTTTGAGACTCCTATGATCGGTGTAGAGCTGACACTGAGTCCCATAAAGATAGTGACGCCAGATCTTTAGAGCAAAGGTAACGGCAGCCAACTCAAGATCATGAGTCGGTGCACTTTTCTCGTAATCCTTCAATTGCCTTGTAGCGTAGGCAATTACTTTTCCCCTTTGCATTAGAACACATCCTAAGCCAGTACCAGATGCGTCGCTGTAAACGACAAAGTCGTCATTGCCTTCTGGTAAGGCTAGGATCGGCGCTTGAATAAGCTTTTGCTTCAGAGTTTCAAATGCCTCTTGCTATTTATCCGCCCATACGAAAGGTGTATTCTTTCGTGTTAGCATCGTGAGTGGCACAGCAATCTTTGAGAAGTGCTTAATGAATCGCCGATAATAACCGGCCAATCCAAGGAAACTTCTGATCTCTGAGGCATTGCGAGGCGTTTGCCATTTCTGAACAGCCTCGACTTTAGACGGATCAACGGAAATTCCTTCACCAGATATGACATGGTCAAGGAATTGAATCTAGAAAGAAATCAGAGTGAAATTTCAAATTTTAATTCAATCGAAGAACGCTTAGGAATGACTCAAGACAATATAAAGTTGTACCTGTCTGAGCCAGAATTCACACTTTGAGAATTTTGCATAGAGTCTTTCTTTTCTCAGTAACTCTAGCAATTGTCGCAGATGATTAGAATGATCAGCCTCCGTTTTGGAGTAAATCAGAATATCGTTTATGAATATGATAACTGACTTATCCAGCATCGGTCTGCACACACGATTCATGAGATCCATGAACGCTGCTGGTGCATTTGTTAATCCAAACGGCATTACGAGAAATTCGTAATGACCGTATTTTGTTCGGAAGGCTGTCTTTGGAATATCCTCATCTTTAACCTTCAGCTGATGATACCCAGAACGAAGATCGATTTTAGAAAAGTAGCTGGCTCCTTGTAGCTGATCGAATAAATCGTCAATTCTGGGCAGAGAATATTTATTCTTAATGGTGACTTTGTTCAACTCGCGGTAATCGATGCACATTCGCAGTGTTCCGTCTTTCTTCTTAACGAATAAGACAGGTTCACCGCACGGAGATGAACTCGGTCGGATAAATCCCTTTTCTAACAGCTCTTGCAACTGCTTTGACATTTCCTGCATTTCTGCAGGTGCAAGTTTGTAGGGAGCTTTAGCGATGGGAGCCGCACCAGGAACTAAGTCAATGCCGAATTTGACTTGACGTTCCGGTGGCACTCCAGATATGTCATCAGGGAATACGTCTGGGAATTCACAGACGACAGGAATCTCAAAAATGGATTTATTGCTGGCTTCAGGGATAAATTTAGACGAGACGTAGCATAAATAAGATTCGTGACCCTTAGATAGATACTTATACGCTTTTTTAACAGAAATGAAGCAGTGAGCACCTTTCCGCTTTTCGCTTTTGATTTCCAATACTCGGCCGTCTGAAGACTTGATTCTGATGATTCGCCGGTTGCAGACGATCGTAGCCTCGTTATTCATTAGCCAGTCCATGCCGATGATGACGTCGAACTCTTTCAACGGAATCGGGATAAGGTCGAGGTTGAATACGATGTTATTGACAAGTAGAGTGCAGTTACGGTAAACAGAATCAGCCATAACATAACTGTTACTGGTCGTCTCAATATCAATCACAACAGGAAGCTTCGATGGAGACTTATATAATCTTTGTGCAAAAGATGTTGATATGAAAGAACGACTAGCACCGGAATCGAATAATACGCGAGCAGGGATTGAGTTAAGCAGGAACGTACCGGTAACTACGTCAGGTGTTTCTTTTGCTTCCTTGGCTGTTATTTGAAAAGCTCGAGTCCTTGCGGTCGGAGTAGCAGCTGAACTCTTCATCGATGATCCTCCAGCTGACGACTGTGACTGTCCTCGTTGCCCGCTGCGACACTGATACATGAAGTGTCCTCTTTTCCCGCATTTCACACATCCACGTCCTTGCTGTGGGCACTCTTCACTGCTGTGACCAATTCTGTTGCAAGCAAAGCATGTGACGTCATCTGGATTGCACAATCCCATATGTGATTTTCTGCATCTCTTGCAGAATCGTGGCTCATTCGTTAGTGAATACGCTTGAGCTTTCGACTGTGAACTATACTGTTGTGGCTGTTGAGACTGGGATTTGTTCGTCTTGAAAAATCTACCGAATCTTTGCTTCTTCGGTGGAGAAGGACATGTCGGGTTTGCTGATGGAGCATAAAGCTGATCGCCGTACTCTAAATAACCCTCTCGATCTGTCTAGCTGCTTCAACCATTTCTAAGTAACTCTTGTATTTTATAGCACTCATCGGATGTCGGTATCTCGGGTTGAGCCCTCCGTGGAATCTATTCATCTTCCTTTCCTCAGTAGCTACTTGATATGAGGAGTAACCGCAAAGCCGAGAGAATTTGTGCTCGTATTCATCAACAGTCTTTGTTCCCTGGGTTAGCTGCATTAGTTTAACCTCCATCTTGTCTCGTTGATCAATCGGACAATATTTTGCATTAAACATGTCTAAGAACTGCTCCCATTCTAGAGTCTGTATTACTTCCTCGCCATAAATGCTTTTCTGTGTTTTCCACCATGCACGGGCAGCTCCAATAAATAACGCAGACGCATAACTCACCTTCTTTGAATCTAAGCAGTCAGAGATTCTGAAAATCTCTTCAGTATGGCTGATCCAATCCATCACCTGAATTGGATTGACTGTACCCTCAAAGTTGAGGGCACCGCTTGCTTTGAAATCTTTGAACTTACAGCCTTTCGGCTGTTCAATTTGGGCAGCAGGGGTAGAGTTATCAGAATCAGAGTCATTATCCTGGACTTGTTTTTCTTTTCTGTTATTCTTTTTATGTTCACGTCTTTTAGCTTTGGCCTCATCTCTGGCCTGAAACTGTTCTTGCATTATTTTATTTTGTTGTTCAGAATGTTGGGCTAAAAGTTGTTGCATCATTTCGAACATTTGTTGTGGAGTCATGTTGTTTGGTATGTCACCTGATAAAATGATCCTGACATCTTAGCTGAAAATTAAAATCATTTAACTATCAGTTTATAAACTTAGATCTATGTACCCTTTTCCCATTCTAATAGTCTGTACATCCTATCTCAGTTCAAACCACCTAAATGATTGATACATATGTATTGCTTCAGTTTGAGACCAAGTATACTCACGTAATACTTGATTCACTCAAACTATGGGCTCTCATACCATCCTGTGAAGACCACCCCTTACGGGGCAATCCTCACGAGTCTAGGTCCCACATCATGCAATACGATATCAATCAAACTAAGATAGAGTAATTAAGTGCGGAATATTGAATTACAGTACAAATTATTAGGATTTAAGTTTAATACAGATTACCGATTTTAAATTAAACTTATAAAGGGTACTATCTAATCTAGTTCATATCATCACACAATCAAGATAAATCTACCCAGAACACCACAATATCATCATCCAATCAGTACCAAAATGGTTTGCTGAGTAGAGGTCTATGAAAACTTCACTTGATTCTTGTATGACCTAAGTACTAGGTCCCGCAGGTGACTTTCCTTTATCTTTTCCTGTAAAAATGTTAATGTAGCAACCGTAAGCAATGCTTAGTGAGTAAATAGATTTTCAAATTAACATGCAATGTCAAGCGGATCATCATTCTAGCATGATATGTCTTGGCTGCCGCTACAGCCCTCATGATTGAGACACAGAACTCATAGAGTCGGATGATGTTCAAGCCACGCTCACGCTTAAATCGTGGGGATCAGCCACATACTGGGCTAGCTACCAGTAAATCAACGTGGCGGAACATCGGAGGTCATTACCAAGTTCAAGAGAACTAGTGAAATAGCCAGGTCTAGAACAATAGACCAATCAAGGCTAATCAAGCTGAATCAATATGTCAAGTATATGCAATGATGAAGCATACGTATTCAAAGTCATGATAGCAATGAACTGTAAATGCAATAACATATGAAATGATGATCAAATAGCTATCATGATCCACTGGGCAACACCGAACCATGGTGTGCACAGGTCACAATCCAGCTGTGTTGGTACATCCTGTGTGACGATAGCAGTCTAAGTGATCCTACATTGTGATTTTAGCAAGTGTGTGTTATATATGTTTATATATGGTTGATATTTATTAGTGTTTGTATGTTTGAACTTGATGTAACATATTACAAGAAGTTCAAACATAAAGTACAAAGATAAAATCAATCATAAGTAATAACATAAGTTTCAACACTTAGTTGTTTATGTAAAAGGCTTGATTCGAATCATACAAGGCTTGGCATTCGAATCTATGATAGATTCAAATGTAGCCTAGATTCGAAGAGCCCAGATTCGAGAGTGTCTTTGTGGACAGACTCGAATGGGCCTTGGGCCAGATTTGAGGTTGGCCCACATCAGACTCGAATCAGGGTCTATAATTAGAGATAGACTCGAGATATAATCAGACTTTTTGCAGAATTCGTGAGGGATTAAGCAATAAGCGATCTCGAGTTTATCAGCTTGGTGCGTGTTCTTTCGGAGAGAATCAGTTCGTAGGATCGTTCGTGTGTCGTTCGTTCAGCCTCTGATAGTCTCCGTGTTTCGTAGTTGAGAGTTTTTTCCGTCTACCTGTTAACGAGGATTCCGCACTCATTGACGGCTCCGCGTCTAGATAGATCTCGTATAGTGGTAGACCTTACAAGTGGTATCAGAGCCATAAATGAGAACTTAAAAATTGAGAACTTAAAACCATATCTGCTCAAAATGAGAACTTAAAAATGGAAAATGCTAGCCTAAACGATATCAAGCAAGATCTTAAAGACAAGCTTAAGGCTGATGCTCAAGACGTCATAGTTCTAAAAGACAAACTCAGTGAGCAGTGTGTTAGGATAGAGCTAATGTATGAGCACGTAGAAGCCTTGACCAAAAGTCTTAAGGACAAGGATATAGAGCTAGCTGAAACAAAGGTTAAGGTAGCAGAGGCGAATAGCAAGCTGGAGAAATTTAGGAATTCGAGCCTAAACCTAGGGAAAGTTTTAGATGCCCAAAGACAGTCTAAGAAGCCCGTAGGTCTAGGATTTCATGAAATTTCTCCACCTTTCAATGCGAACTATGTGCCTCAGCCTCAGGAGAAAACTGACAAGTCAGTAGACTTAGAGGACCTACCTGAACCGACACCAGAGCCTATAGTTGAAAATACACCTAAGGTGGCTGACTCAACCGTCACGGTTAAGAAAGTCAAATTTGTGTCTTCCTCCAGTGAAACACCTGCAGGAAAACAGAAAATTGCTTGGGCTGATCAGGTCGATGAGCCAGACACCATAGATGTACCAAAGGAGATAGACACTAGTGAAACACCTAGATCTAAGGGAACACACAAAAAGTCCATAGATAAGATGTCTTGCTTTAGATGTCACGAGAAGGGGCATGTTGCTTCTCACTGTCCGCTTAGGAAAGCAGATGTTACACCTAAGACAGTGAATCCAACACCTGTAAAGCCCTCACAAGTGTGGCGAGCACGAGCAGTTCTCAAAGTACCGAGAAAGCTGTGCAGGCCGCACCCAAACAAGTTGTGAAAAACACACCGGTTAAGGTTGGACCAAAGGAAGTGATTAGGACAAATTCACCGAATCGTGTCATTAATCAATCTAGGTCAGCACCACAACAAGTCTATAGGAGCACAACACCTAGCAGGTTACACACTCCAGTTAGGTCTCATTCTCTAGTTAGACAGTATGCACCGGTAAGAGCTCAGGGATCACAGTCCGAAATGCCATACAATAGGACCTATTCTAGAGCTCCACAACAAATGCCTACTCCAAGGCAAAGAGTGAACTTAAATCACTCGGCACCACAACAGAACCCAGTTCAAAGGCCCAAGTGACCTGAAAGGCGAGATGGGTATTTGAAAGAGTTCAAGTATGTGGACGAGAATGGTATTACCAAGTCAGTCATGGCTTGGGTTCCCCGTGATAACTAACCTATTTTCTTTCATGTGCAGGAGAGTACCACAGGTCCAAACAACAAATGGTTCGTCGACAGTGGATGCTCCAGGCACATGACAGGGGAACGAGGTCTACTTACAGATTTCAAGGGTGGGAATCGGGGATTCGTATCATTTGCGGGTAACAAGGGTGGAAATATCACGGGTACCGGAGTGGTCACTAATGGGACAATCAGTTTGGACCAAGTTTATCACGTTGATAAACTGGTTCACAATCTCATTAGTGTATCTCACATCTGTGATAAGAAGAACTCGGTGTTATTTACTGACACTGAGGCGTTAGTGCTAAAGCCGGGATTCAAGATTCCTGAAGAATGGGTGTTGATGTGGGCACCAAGGAAGAATGACTTGTAGATGCTGGATATGAACAAGTCGGAGTCTTCGATGGGGCCAATCTGTCTATTATCCAAAGCTTCGGAGACGGAATCCGTACTGTGGCACAGACGCATGGGTCACCTGCACCTAAGGAAGATGAATTACATAACGAAAAATGGACTGGTGCAGGGTGTGCCAATGAAGAGCTTTCAGTTCGAGGACAAGTGTCTACCGTGCATGAAGGGCAAACAGCATAAAAAGACACACAAGTCCAAGAAGCAGAATTCAATCGCCTCAACATTCGATTTGTTGCATATGGACCTTTTCGGCCCTATCAACAAAAGGAGTATAGGAGGTAATTGGTTTTGTTTAGTTATCACTGACGATTACTCATGGTTTTCTTGGGTTTTCTTTTTAGGTACAAAGGACAAGACGGCTTCAAAGCTCATCGGGTTCTTAGACCAAGTGGAGAACTCCTACGGAACAAGGGTTAAACATATTCGTAGTGATAATGGGACTGAATTCAAAAACTCTGTAATTGGTGTATATTGCCTATCAAAGGGCATAGTGCATCAATTCAGTGCACCATATGAACCTCAACAAAATGGGGTGGCCGAACGTAAAAATAGAACATTGATTGAGGCTGCAAGGACTATGCTTTCGGATTCAAAGCTTCCTACCATGTTTTGGGGGGAGGCAGTGAATACCGATTTTAAATCGAGTCCTTACAGTCAAATATTTGAACAAAACATGCTATGAAATTTTGAATAAACGGCCACCTAACTTAACTGGATTCGGACCGTTTGGTGTACCATGCACACTTTTACGAACAAAACATCAACCGAAGTTTGGTGAAAAGGCTGACGAAGGATACTTCCTAGGTTACGTGCCGAACTCACCAAACAAACGGGTTTTTAACAAAACGAGTGGTACTGTGGAGATTGTGTATAATATTGAAGTCACAAGTTATACACATGAACCCCAAACTGGTCCGGAATGTATATTTGACTATGATAAGTTATTTGAGTCATTTAACATTCCTTTGGATGATACTGCAGGTACAATCGAAAAGGACATGGCGACGTTGCACCTAAATGACGATGGCCATATCTTTCCAAGGACCACGTTCGAATCTACATCCGAGCCTACTGCGACTGTAGATAGATCTCCAGAAGTTGCTGATCAAGAAGCACCTATCACTAAGAATCAGACTCAAGCAACAAGTTCCAACTCTGTGGAAAACGTCCATGAGGAGGAAAATGTAGAAGCTGAGCCTGTTTCCCCATTAGGTAAAATAGGATCTAACTTAGGAGATAATCTAAGGGTTGATGAAATAGAGACCTCTAGGATTAACAAGAACCATCCAATAGAAAGCATCATAGGAAATCCTAGTGTGAGGACTCGGAGTAGTGTAAATAACAACACTGTGTTGTTGTCGATGATAAACGACTCCGAGGCATATCACACATGTCTATATTCATGTTTCATATCGCAAGTAGAGCCTAAGAATGTGCAAATGGCACTTAAGGATAACTCCTGGGTTGAAGCGATGCAGGAAGAACTTTCGCAATTTAGGAAACTAGAAGTGTAGGAGTTAGTTCCATTACCTCGAGGGGAAATTGCTATAGGAACCAAATGGGTTTTTAAGTGCAAAAGGGACGATCGGGGTATAGTCACGCACAACAAGGCTAGATTATTTGTAAAGGGTTTCAACCAAGAGGAGGGAATCGATTACCACGAGGTTTTTGCACCAGTAGCAAGGCTGGAAGCCATTAGGTTGTTTCTAGCTTTTGCCTCCTTCAAGGGCTTTAAGGTATATCAGTTAGATGTTAAGAGTGCTTTCCTATATGGGAAAGTGAAGGAGTTGGTGTATGTAGAACAACCGCCCGGATTTACAGATCCAAAATATCCTGATAGAGTATATCGCTTAGATAAGGCTCTATACGGATTGCATCAGGCACCTAGGGCGTGGTATGAGACTCTATCCAACCATCTGTTAGAGAACGGTTTTGAAAGGGGTAGGATAGATAGTACTCTCTTTGTTAAGAGGAAGGGAGAACACTTTATCTTGGTACAAGTGTACGTCGATGATATCATCTTTGGATCATCAGACGAACAGATGTGCAAAGATTTCGAGAAGGTGATGAAGTCTAAGTTCGAGATGAGTGCTATGGGGGAGTTAAATTTCTTTTTAGGGTTACAAGTTGACCAGAAGAAGGAAGGGATGTTTATCCATCAGACTAAGTATGTCTATGACATATTAGAACGTTTCGGGATGGAGGGAACAAAGTTGACTGCCCACTTCAGCACGCCGATTCAAGTGAATCATAATCTCGGGCCGGGTACTAAAAGTGATACCGATGTGGATCCGACTTTATATCGGGCCATGATTGGGTCACTTATGTATTTAACTGCTTCAAGACCTGATATTATGTTTGCTGTGTGTATTTGTGCTAGGTTTCAAGCGAATCCGAAGGAGATGCATATGAAAGCTGTGAAGCGGATTCTACGATACCTCAAGTCGAAACCGAAGCTGGGACTTTGGTATCACGCGGAGGGAGATCTAGAGTTGGAGGCGTTCACGGATTCTGACTACAGAGGATGCAGCTTGACGCGCAAATCAACAACTGGAGGTTGTCAGTTCCTGGGAGGGAGATTGGTATCCTGGCAATGCAAGAAACAAACATCGGTAGCCGTGTCAACGTGCGAGGCCGAGTATGTTGCTGCTGGTAGTTGCTGCTCACAGGTTCTGTGGATACAACAACAATTGCGGGATTACGGTTTGGCTTACACTCAAACTCCAATTAGGATAGACAATCAATCTACAATTGCTATAACAAATAATCCAGTTAAACACAACAAAACAAAGCACATAGACATTAGGCATCATTTTATTCGTGATTGTGCTGAAAAGAACTTAATCAAACTGATAAAAGTGGCAACAGAAGATAATAATGCAGATTTATTTACCAAAGCGTTTGATAAGTCACGGTTTGAGTATTTAATTCAACTGAATGGAATGCGCAACCCAGAGTAAATTGACCTTAGTAGTAGTAGCGTCTTTCTTTTATAAGTCGTAGTTTTTCTTTTTTACAGTAGTCTGCTAATTTAGGAAAGTTTCTTTTTTTAGTAAGTTTCTATTTTTAGTAAGTTAGTAAGTTATCTTAATTCTTATGAAAAACAAAAGAAAAAAGAGAGAAAATCATAAAAATACAAAAAAAAGAGAATATCAGAAAAAAGAGTTAAGTCTTAGAAGCATAGGTTCAAAGTGATGAAAATTAGCACAGTCGTTACAAACTCTAAGTGTTTAGGCTTTCACACATAATGCAACTAAATTCTAAGTGTTATACTTTATTTAGTTTGATGTGTTGGTAGGCATAATACATATAGGGAATCTCAAGGCTAATAAAATATTCTAGAAAAAGTCAAGCGTGTCACTAACTTAGATGTATGACCATTCGGTCTTAATTTTTATGTACAAGACATACAAACTTTGAGTCTAAATGAGGTATGCAAACTTTCTGGGGATGTATGGCAACATCAAATACATCTGAAAATGGAAAGAATAGAAATATCATATAAAACTGAGAGTCGAAAACATGCAACTCTGTTGTACGTAAGTACAGACCTGTTGTCTCTGTTTAGATTCGGGTTAGCAGATATGTCGCTCTGTTGTACGTCAGTACAGACCTGTCACCGCTGTCTGCTAACTTTAAAAATAAACTTTAAGTCAAACTAAGACACTTTGTTGTATGAAAATACAGACCTGTGTCCAATGTTTGTCTTTTAATGAAAGTTTGCAAATACCAACAAGTTAGATTCTTTGTCTGTGTGCCTTGATCATAAAAGTATGTCTATGTCTGAGTCACGTAAGATAATTTCCTGATAAATAAAAATGCCAAGAGATATTCCGAAATGTAGAGTGTTTAAAGGGGTAAAATACCAACAATCGGCTAAATAGGTATGTCACGACAAATAATCAAAGGAATAAAAAGAAATTCCTAAGTGTGAAAGTTTAAGTACTGAAAGTAAGTATCAGACATCGCTATCTGATTGAACCTTTCTTAGACTATTCTCATCAAAAAGATTTTGTTTAGTATTTAGCTTAGCGTGTAAATTTTTTTAAGGATAGCTTAAGTCTAGATTAAATTTTTTGGTCAAAATTTTATTTTATCTTAATTTTAGTTTACCTTAGTTTATTTTATTTTATTTTACTTTAGTTTAATTTTTACTTAGGTAAAAGGTCAAAAATTACTGAGGGTGCATTCAAAGTTGGATAAAATAAACATTGCGTGAAATATCTTGGGCTTAAGGTAAAAGAGTTGGCATAGTTTATCTGGTTACACGATACCGTAGAAAAATGTTGAAAATGTTGAAGTTATTTCAAAGATTTTCGAAATTTTTCTAAGTGTTTGGTGTTTTCGAGTTTAGGACAAACTCGAATTAGGACAGCTTCGAATCTGTCAGTAGATTCGAGTCTATCCTTAGAATCGAGGGTTGGTGGTATATATAGGTCAACAGTGAAGTCATTTAAGACTTACTGTTTTCGAATCTATACACTCGAATCTAACAAGGCGATTTCGAATCTATTCTCGAATCTACCGAATCTCTCCTAAACGACATTTTGTCGAGATTATTGAAAAGGTGTTCGATTCTACTACTGTCTCTAGGTATAATCAACTTGATTGTACAAGTTTCATGTAGTTTTATACACAAATTCAGGCCAAATCATCGATTTTTGAGGGTTTAAGAGTCGAAATAGGGTTTTTATAAAATTACCAATTTTGGACTGATAAACAGTTAAATTAAAAGCATAAATCAATGATTAGAACCTAGTTGAACTAATGTATGTGATTTGCTAAGTTCAAAATGGTTAAAATCTTGGGTTTTTGTTGAAATAATGGCCGACGGGGTTTCGAATCTGTTCTTGCGATTTCTCGAATCTATCATTAGACTCGAGAAGACCAACACATTCGATTCTGCCATTAGACTCGAAAAGAGACTTATTCGAATCTGTTACATTCGAATCTGTTTCCTTCGAATCTGTACTTTATTTGCTTTATTTAATTTAAATTTTATTAAACTTGTAGAAATTTAATTGTGTTGGATTTTGTACTTAAACAAGTTCAAAATAAAACAGATTTAAATTTAAACAAGTTTATTGATTTTTAATGAATCTAATAGTTTTGTTTATTGTGCAGAAATGGCTGTTCGAGCGTTTGTGCCTAAGCACAATATGGTGCTTCATCCAGATCATAATCTCCCTGAGGCGCAGGGATTTAGACAAGTACTTGATTTCCTAGTAGACTCTAGGATCAGTTTTGCACTATCTCATAATGTGCAGCTAGTGTTACCATATATTCGGCAATTTTACGATCATCTGCAAGTAGACTGCTCGGTCACACCGACAGTGCTACGCACTCGTATTGCTGGACAACCGCTGGTATTCTCGGCAGATATGTTGCGACAAGTGTTGCAGCTGGGCACTCAAGAAGAAGAATCGGGTCTGATAGAATTTCCTTTGAGTATAAGGCAAGCGGCCTTTCTGAGAATGGGATACAGTCAAGACGTCACAAAAGTTTCATATATGAAGAGTGGATTAATTGGAAAATGGAGGTTTCTTGCGCATGTTTTCATGGTGTGCTTTGCTCCAAAGAAAGCAGGGTTTGATTATATGGTTGCGAAGATGCAATCTGGGATAGTCGCAATGGTGTATAATCGTCCTTACAGTTTTTCGGAGATGTTCTTCTCTGAATTTATTCACCAAATAACCGCACCAGAAAATCAGCAGTTCTTGTTATATCCGCGGTTCATTATGATGTTGATCAGGCATTTCTTGCCAAATCTGCCGCCATCAAATGACATTCAAAGTGTTGCTGTTATGGACAAAAGGATTTTCGCTGATTGTTCCTCACACCGAGGAAGGTTGGCTGTTCCAGTGGAGCGTCCATTATTCGGAGCAATCTTGGACAGGAACTTTGAAGCCCCGGAGGTTGCCAACTGGGCAGGGGTAGTCGAATTTCAAGCAAGACAACCACAACCACAACAACAACAACAGCCACGGCCACAGCGTGTTCAAAGGCGTCGACAACGATCAGCTGCGAGTCAAACTCAGGCGTCAAGGCCTTCGACAAGTCAGCAACCAGAAGTTCAAGAAGCCGGGCCATCAAATGCTCCAACTGAAGCTAAGAAACTGTGCCAAACGCTTAATGAAATTTGGGAGGCAGGGCCTCATGCGAACGAAGATGTGGCTGCAGCACTGGTAGGTGAACTACTTAGTCCACCAGAAGGAGAGGAAAACGTTTTAAGAGATGTTGATGAATATATGCCAGAGCAAGCTGATAAAGCTTTGTCATCATCGGAAACCGAGTCCGAAGAAATGGAGGAGCTAGAGGTTGAAGCTCCTGAATCAGTGGCTACAGAACCTAATATTCAAATCGGGACGTATGGATCCAGGTTGGTAGTTAATGAAGAAGGATCGAGGAGGGGAGTAGCAAGGGAATCTGATGATTCAGATTTTGAAGAGGAGGAAGTTGCTCCCTTAGTGACTCGGCAAAGGGCCAAGCGTCACAGCTTCATGCAAGGGTCATCATCAGCATCCGATGCACAACAACCTCAAACTCAAACTCCAGAACCTCAAGCCACCGCTCCACCACCACCACCACCTCAACATGAACCATACATTCCATCACCATTCATCCCTAGTCCTATTCAGTCCATTCCATCTACTTCGACCACCTACGCTGACAATCAGAGGTTTATGCAACTTAAGAGACGCGTTGACTTCCAGCATGTCCAAATCTTGAGCCTAACAAAGGCCATCGGCGAACTCCAGGCGCATAATGCAAATCTTGATAAGGATAATGCCGAATTGAAAAAGATCGTGGAGAATGTCAGGGAAGAGAACACTGAATTAAAGTCCTTTACTGCAGATCAATCAGAAGAGATCCGATCGATGCGGTCCCTCCTTGAGCAGCTAATGAAAAATCTAAAAGCTCAGGGGGAGACAAGTTGTAGGGATCAGGAGGAGCAGCGTAGAGATGAAGATGACGAAGGCAATGATCCCGATGCACATAATGAGAATGAGCCAGTAGATTTTCCTGCTGCTCAGGCTACACAAGTTCAGGGGGAGCCCAGTCAAGTTGAAGGAGAAATGGGAGAAGCTAGTTCATCAAAGCAACCTACAGATTATGAAATCAGCAAGATGATCGATGCACTGATGGATCTTGATGATGATCCGATGGATCTAGGTTTTGATTATGAAGATGAAGAGCTTGAAGAAGGTGAGTTTGTGCCGGAAGTAATAGTTGACTGGCAATCTGATGATGAAGTAGCTGCTGATGAGGATGATGAAGCCGACGAGATAGTCGTACAGCAGAATCCTATCACGGATACTTACATGATTGATGGGAATAATATTGTCAACGTAGATGTAGTGAATGCTGCATTGAATACCCAGCCATCAACAGAAGAACCTGCTAGAGAGCTATCAAACGAAGAAAAACGAAAGTTATGGTTCAGGGCTGAACAGAAAGAGTTAGAGCTTAAGAAGACAATGAGAGTGCCGGGTACTGGGAAGCTGTCCGAACGCATATTAAGCTGGTTCTTTGATAGAGAACTGCAGCTATTTGTAATTAAAAGGAAAGACGGGCTTCAGTATATGAGGCGAACTTTAAAAGCGTTCAACTCCCTGCCAAAGATCGAAATTACAGACCTAGCATGGAAAGATCTGATAAACATTGGCAATGATCCCTATGCGGACGTTATCGCAAGAATCATAAGAAAGGAGGAAAGATCGAGGAAATTTGAGCGTCTGAGTCCAAGGGTCGGGAGAAGAGTAGAAGATCCGTCACGTATCGATCCTCTAACTGGACGACCTTGGATGAGGATTCACTATAAGCCAGCTAGATGTCTTAGGAAGGTACCTCTCAAGCCGATGCCACAGAATGTTTTGAAGAATCTGCATTGGTGGTACGCTGACACTGAGAGTGGGGAAGCGGTCATGGAAGATTTTGAAGAAAATTTTATTCTTAGAGTCTACGACCCTCTTCACCTGGTAAACCTCTCCAAAGATGATCTTCATATTTTGCATGCCTGTAAGATCTCTAATGATGCACATATGGACAGTGAAGCTAGTAAGTATGAAAATGTAGTCAAGGTATGTGTTGAGAAAGGTTTGTATGCTGGTAGTAGTTTGAATCAATAAATAAACAAAGTTCTTAAGTCAAATGTGTGAATTATTAGAAGCTATCGTCAAGGGGGAGTCTGTTGGTACATCCTGTGTGACGATAGCAGTCTAAGTGATCCTACATTGTCATTTCAGCAAGTGTGTGTTATATATGTTTATATATGGTTGATATTTATTAGTGTTTGTATGTTTGAACTTGATGTAACATATTACAAGAAGTTCAAACATAAAGTACAAAGATAAAATCAATCATAGGTAATAACATAAGTTTCAACACTTAGTTGTTTATGTAAAAGTCTAGATTCGAATCATACAAGGCTTGGCATTCGAATCTATGATAGATTCGAATGTAGCCTAGATTCGAAGAGCCCAGATTCGAGAGTGTCTTTGTAGACAGACTCGAATGGGCCTTGGGCCAGATTCGAGGTTGGCCCACATCAGACTCGAATCAGGGTCTATAATTAGAGATAGACTCGAGATATAATCAGACTTTTTGCAGAATTCGTGAGGGATTAAGCAATAAGCGATCTCGAGTTTATCAGCTTAGTGCGTGTTCTTTCGGAGAGAATCAGTTCGTAGGATCGTTCGTGTGTCGTTCGTTCAGCCTCTGATAGTCTCCGTGTTTCGTAGTTGAGAGTTGTTTCCGTCTACCCGTTAACGAGGATTCCGCACTCGTTGACGGCTCCGCGTCTAGATAGATCTCGTATAGTGGTAGACCTTACAAGCTGATAATATGAATGTCAAATCAATCTAGCATCAACAATATGTCTCAACCGGAAATTCAAGCATGTTAAATCTGAATATCTATAACTCACAGATCTAGGGTCTTTATCAAACAGATGTAAAATCTGCCACCTGAGTAATCACAGGATTTTATCTTTGTCAATCTGTTCTCTGTCAATTCAAATCTTTGACCCGCTTTTAATCTTTAAATCAATGTTCAGAATTTCACTGAACCTGTCCAGAATTATCATAACAATCTTTTGTCAATATCAACATCTTTTATTTTTAAAATCTTTATTTTATCTGATTCTAATAACTTGTTTATTCATAAATCATCTTTCATTAATATTCTTTGTTTCATAAATTCTCAAAGGTCAATATATATATATATATATTAATATATATAATCATTTTGCTAATTATCTTGTTAATTTATACATTGTCTATGTATTTTATTTATTATATTCGAATTTAGGGAATGGGATTCGAATTTATTACATAAATTCGAACATATATATATTAAATTCGAATATATATACTAAATTTGAAGACATTAAATTCGCGTGTATAATCAAATTCGAATCCCATTCAAACCTATAATTAATTCGAAGGTGCATGTCAAATTCAAACTCTAAACTAATTTCTAGAACATATGAGTCAAAATATGAAGTCAAAATCAAATCATTCGAATTTGAAGGCTAAAGTCAAACTAAGGGGTTAAATTCGAATATCATTTCGAATTTAGTAACAAACTAATTCGAATTTAATATCAAACTCGAAATCCATGTCTAGAATTTATGTTCAAATTCGAATATATGTTCGAATTTAGCTAAAAATCGACTTTGTTCTTATGCATTTCGAGTTTGTTCTTGGCATCTCGAATTTGTTCATATTTTAGAGCTTTAAAACATGAACTTCTAAGGCATAAATCACAAATATGATAAATATTAAGCCTAGGTTCGTTTATATTATACTTATTCTTGTTAAAATTCAAGTTAAATTAGCATTATTCACACAAAATTATTCAAATTCGAATTTATTCTTTAAAACCGAAACAAAGAAATCAGAATAGCAACGATTTTTACCTCAAATTCGTACGAAATCGAATATGTGACAGCAGATTCGTGTAGTATTCTCCGAGATCTTTCCAACGATATATAAAACTCAAGAATCGGCCGGTCGGTTTGGAAGTAATTCTAGAGAGAAGTAGAGAGAGAGTAGAGAGAAAGTAGAGAGAGAGTAGAGAGAGAGAGACTCTGATTTGGATTAATGACCTTTAATCACGTTTATATACTTCATCTAGTTATATTTGCTACTTAACCCACTTTTATTTTTGTATATTATATCTCTTTTATTTAATTATCTTTAATAATTTATTAAATCATAATATAAATATTTATATAATTTAATTAAATATTTCATAACTTAATTAAATTATAATTCAAATAATGTAATAATATTACATTATCGGTTCAAATACTGAATTTTAAGACTAGATCAACGTTAGGTTGTTACAGAATGGGCTCCACCACGCACAAATTCGTCCTCGAAGTTAGCTATGTTCGAACAGACTGGGATATGTTGCTTTCATGACATCTCTGGATTCCCAAGACTGATGCGAACCTTTATGGTGTTTCCACTGGACGAGCACCATCTGTATCTCCTTGTTTCTAAGATTCTTGGTGTTCGAGTCCAGAATACACTCCGGCTCTTCAACCACTCTAAGCTTCTCATCAATTTGCAAGTTAACATGTGGTATTTGAACTTCTCTTTCGTCTGCTAAGCTCTTTTTCAAGTGACTAACATGGAATACAGGATGTATTCCAGATAAGTCCGCTGGCAGTTCAAGACGATAAGATTGTTTTCCTATCTTGTCCACAATCTTGAACGGACCGATGAATCTTGGAGCTAGCTTGTTTCTCTTTATGAATCTCACAACATTCTTCATTGGAGATACTTTCAGCATCACCCAATCGTTAACCGCAAAGCTTATTGATCTGTGTCGATTATCATAATATGACTTCTGCCTGCTTTGAGCTTCAAGTATGTTTCTTCTAACGAGTTGAATCTTCTCGTGAGTCAACTGTAGAAGGGCAGGACCCGCTATCGGTGATTCACCTGTTTCACGCTAACAGGTAGGAGTTCTGCACTTTCTTCCATACAAAGCTTCAAATGGAGCCATCTTGATCGTAGAACGATAACTGTTGTTGTAAGAGAATTAGACCAACGACAAGTGGTCATCCCAGTTACCACCTAGATCAAGAACACATGCACGAAGCATATCTTTGAGAGTAAGGATAGTACGCTCACTCTGGCCATCTGCATTAGGATGATAAGCAGTACTCATAGAGATCCGAGTACCCATCCCGTCTTGTAGAGCTTGCCAGAATCTAGATGTGAAACGACTATCACGATCTGATACGATAGACTTTGGCACACCGTGACGAGAAATAATTTCTGTGATATACAATTGTGCCAATCTATCAAGAGAGTATGTTTCTTTCATCGGTATGAAGTGAGCTGACTTCGTTAATCGGTCCACGACTACCCAGATGGAGTCGTGCTGTCTTTTGGTCTTAGGCAACTTCGTGATGAAGTCCATGGTTATATGCTCCCACTTCCACTCAGGAACTGGTAGTGGTTGCATATCCCCGAAGGGTTTCTGATGTTCTGCCTTAACCATTTGACATATTCTGCAGCTTTCAACATAATGACCGATGTCTTTCTTCATTCCTGGCCACCAATAATCGGCTTTCAGATCAAAATACATCTTTGAGCTGCCAGGATGAACAGATAATTTAGACTTATGGGCTTCGGATAGAAGAGTGTTGCGGATAGAACCATATTTAGGAATCCAGATTCGGTTTCCCTGGAGACAGTGAAGTCTTAAATGGTTCAGAGATAAGAATTGTAACTGCCCTTTGAGATTTTCAGCACTTATATTTTCTTCTTTCAACGCTTCGGCTTGAGCTGATCTGATGTCTTCAATAAGATCGGAAGAAAATACAACAGGTGTCAGGGCATAGCAACACTTTTCTGGATATACTTTCCTACTCAAAGCATCCGCGACAACATTAGCTTTGCCGGGATGATATAGGATCTCGCAATCATAGTCCTTGATAAGCTCCAAGGAACGTCGCTGTTTCATATTCAGATCCTTTTGAGTAAAGAGATGTTTGAGACTCTTATGATCGGTGTAGAGCTGACACCGAGTCCCATAAAGATAGTGACGCCAAATCTTTAGAGCAAAGGTAACGGCAGCCAACTCAAGATTATGAGTCGGTGCACTTTTCTCGTAATCCTTCAATTGCCTTGTAGCGTAGGCAATTACTTTTCCCCTTTGCATTAGAACACATGCTAAGCCAGTACCAGATGCGTCGCTGTAAACGACAAAGTCTTCATTGCCTTCTGGTAAGGCTAGGATCGGCGCTTGAATAAGCTTTTGCTTCAGAGTTTCAAATGCCTCTTGCTGTTTATCCGCCCATACGAAAGGTGTATTCTTTCGTGTTAGCATCGTGAGTGGCACAGCAATCTTTGAGAAGTGCTTAATGAATCGCCAATAATAACCGGCCAATCCAAGGAAACTTCTGATCTCTGAGGCATTGCGAGGCGTTTGCCATTTCTGAACAGCCTCGACTTTAGACGGATCAACGGAAATTCCTTCACCAGATATGACATGGTCAAGGAATTGAATCTAGAAAGAAATCAGAGTGAAATTTCAAATTTTAATTCAATCGAAGAACGCTTAGGAATGACTCAAGACAATATAAAGTTGTACCTGTCTGAGCCAGAATTCACACTTGGAGAATTTTGCATAGAGTCTTTCTTTTCTCAGTAACTCTAGCAATTGTCGCAGATGATTAGAATGATCAGCCTCCGTTTTGGAGTAAATCAGAATATCGTTTATGAATATGATAACTGACTTATCCAGCATCGGTCTGCACACACGATTCATGAGATCCATGAACGCTGCTGGTGCATTTGTTAATCCAAACGGCATTACGAGAAATTCGTAATGACCGTATTTTGTTCGGAAGGCTGTCTTTGGAATATCCTCATCTTTAACCTTCAGCTGATGATACCCAGAACGAAGATCGATTTTAGAAAAGTAGCTGGCTCCTTGTAGCTGATCGAATAAATCGTCAATTCTGGGCAGAGAATATTTATTCTTAATGGTGACTTTGTTCAACTCGCGGTAATCGATGCACATTCGCAGTGTTCCGTCTTTCTTCTTAACGAATAAGACAGGTTCACCCCACGGAGATGAACTCGGTCGGATAAATCCCTTTTCTAACAGCTCTTGCAACTGCTTTGACATTTCCTGCATTTCTGCAGGTGCAAGTTTGTAGGGAGCTTTAGCGATGGGAGCCGCACCAGGAACTAAGTCAATGCCGAATTTGACTTGACGTTCCGGTGGCACTCCAGATATGTCATCAGGGAATACGTCTGGGAACTCACAGACGACAGGAATCTCAAAAATGGATTTATTACTGGCTTCAGGGATAAATTTAGACGAGACGTAGCATAAATAAGATTCGTGACCCTTAGATAGATACTTATACGCTTTTTCAACAGAAATGAAGCAGTGAGCACCTTTCCGCTTTTCGCTTTTGATTTCCAATACTCGGCCGTCTGAAGACTTGATTCTGATGATTCGCCGGTTGCAGACGATCGTAGCCTCGTTATTCATTAGCCAGTCCATGCCGATGATGACGTCGAACTCTTTCAACGGAATCGGGATAAGGTCGAGGTTGAATACGATGTTATTGACAAGTAGAGTGCAGTTACGGTAAACAGAATCAGCCATAACATAACTGTTACTGGCCGTCTCAATATCAATCACAACAGGAAGCTTCGATGGAGACTTATATAATGTTTGTGCAAAAGATGTTGATATGAAAGAACGACTAGCCTCGGAATCGAATAATACGCGAGCAGGGATTGAGTTAAGCAGGAACGTACCGGTAACTACGTCAGGTGTTTCTTTTGCTTCCTCGGCTGTTATTTGAAAAGCTCGAGTCCTTGCGGTCGGAGTAGCAGCTGAACTCTTCATCGTAGATCCTCCAGCTGACGACTGTGACTGTCCTCGTTGCCCGCTGCGAGACTGATACATGAAGTGTCCTCTTTTCCCGCATTTCGCACATCCGCGTCCTTGCTGTGGGCACTCTTCACTGCTGTGACCAATTCTGTTGCAAGCAAAGCATGTGACGTCATCTGGATTGCACAATCCCATATGTGATTTTCTACATCTCTTGCAGAATCGTGGCTCATTCGTTAGTGAATACGCTTGAGCTTTCGACTGTGAACTATACTGTTGTGGCTGTTGAGACTGGGATTTGTTCGTCTTGAAAAATCTACCGAATCTTTGCTTCTTCGGTGGAGAAGGACATGTCGGGTTTGCTGATGGAGCATAAAGGTGATCGTCGTACTCTAAATAACCCTTCTCGATCTGTCTAGCTGCTTCAACCATTTCTAAGTAACTCTTGTATTTTATCGCACTCATCGGATGTCGGTATCTCGGGTTGAGCCCTCCGCGGAATCTATTCATCTTCCTTTCCTCAGTAGCTACTTGATATGAGGAGTAACCGCAAAGCCGAGAGAATTCGTGCTCGTGTTCATCAACAGTCTTTGTTCCCTGGGTCAGCTGCAATAGTTGAACCTCCATCTTGTCTCGTTGATCAATCGGACAATATTTTGCATTAAACATGTCTAAGAACTGCTCCCATTCTAGAGTCTGTATTACTTCCTCGCCATAAATGCTTCTCTGTGTTTCCACCATGCACGGGCAGCTCCAATAAATAACGCAGACGCATAACTCACCTTCTTTGAATCTAAGCAGTCAGAGATTCTGAAAATCTCTTCAGTATGGCTGATCCAATCCATCGCCTGAATTGGATTGACTGTACCCTCAAAGTTGAGGGCACCGCTTGCTTTGAAATCTTTGAACTTACAGCCTTTCGGCTGTTCAATTTGGGCAGCAGGGGTAGAGTTATCAAAATCAGAGTCATTATCCTGGAATTGTTTTTCTTTTCTCTTATTCTTTTTATCTTCACGTCTTTTAGCTTCGGCCTCATCTCTGGCCTGAAACTGTTCTTGCATTATTTTATTTTGTTGTTCAGAATGTTGGGCTAAAACTTGTTGCATCATTTCGAACATTTGTTGTGGAGTCATGTTGTTTGGTATGTCAGCTGATAAAATGATCCTGACATCTTAGCTGAAAATTAAAATCATTTAACTATCAGTTTATAGACTTAGATCTATGTACCCTTTTCCCATTCTAATAGTCTGTACATCCTATCTCAGTTCAAACCACCTAAATAATTGATACATATGTATTGCTTCAGTTTGAGACCAAGTATACTCACGTAATACTTGATTCACTCAAACTATGGGCTCTGATACCATCCTGTGAAGACCACCCCTTACGGGGCAATCCTCACGAGTCTAGGTCCCACATATGAAATGATGATCAAATAGCTATCATGATCCACTGGGCAACACCGAACCATGGTGTGCACAGGTCACAATCCAGCTGATAATATGTATGTCAAATCAATCTAGCATCAACAATATGTCTCAACCGGAAATTCAAGCATGTTAAATCTGAATATATATAACTCACAGATCTGGGGTCTTTATCAAACAGATCGATGTAAAATCTGCCACCTGAGTTATCTCAAGATTTTATCTTTGTCAATCTGTTCTCTGTCAATTCAAATCTTTGACCCGCTTTTAATCTTTAAATCAATGTTCAGAATTTCACTGAACCTGTCCAGAATTATAATAACAATCTTTTGTCAATATCAACATCTATTATTTTTAAAATCTTTATTTTATCTGATTCTGATAACTTGTTTATTCATAAATCATCTTTTATTAATATTCTTTGTTTCATAAATTCTCAAAGGTCAATATATATATATTAATATATATACTCATTTTGCTAATTATCTTATTAATTTATACATTGTCTATGTATTTTATTTATTATATTCGAATTTAGGGAATGGGATTCGAATTTATTACATAAATTCGAACATATATATATTAAATTCAAATATATATACTAAATTTGAAGACATTAAATTCGCGTGTATAATCAAATTCGAATCCCATTCAAACATATAATTAATTCGAAGGTGCATGTCAAATTCAAACTCTAAACTAATTTCTAGAACATATGAGTCAAAATATGAAGTCAAAATCAAATCATTCGAATTTGAAGGCTAAAGTCGAACTAAGGGGTTAAATTCGAATATCATTTCGAATTTAGTAACAAACTAATTCGAATTTAATATCAAACTCGAAATCCATGTCTAGAATTTATGTTCAAATTCGAATATATGTTCGAATTTAGCTAAAAATCGACTGTGTTCTTATGCATTTCGAGTTTGTTCTTGGCATCTCGAATTTGTTCATATTTTAGAGCTTTAAAACATGAACTTCTAAGGCATAAATCACAAATATGATAAATATTAAGCCTAGGTTCGTTTATATTATACTTATTCTAGTTAAACTTCAAGTTAAATTAGCATTATTCACACAAAATTATTCAAATTCGAATTTATTATTTAAAACCGAAACAAATAAATCAGAATAGCAACGATTTTTACCTCAAATTCGTACGATATCGAATATGTGACAGCAGATTCGTGTAGTATTCTCCGAGATCTTTCCAACGATATATAAAACTCAAGAATCGGCCGGTCGGTTTGGAAGTAATTCTAGAGAGAAGTAGAGAGAGAGTAGAGAGAAAGTAGAGAGAGAGTAGAGAGAGAGAGAGAGAGTCTGATTTGGATTAATGACCTTTAATCACGTTTATATACTTCATCTAGTTATATTTGCTACTTAACTCACTTTCATTTTTGTATATTATATCTCTTTTATTTAATTATCTTTAATAATTTATTAAATCATAATATAAATATTTATATAATTTAATTAAATATTTCATAACTTAATTAAATTATAATTCAAATAATATAATAATATTACATTATCGGTTCAAATACTGAATTTTAAGACTAGATCAAAAGTTAGGTTGTTACAATTATGAATAGATTGAGAGTCCAAATTGACAAACAAATCTTCTTTCTTTTCAGGCAAAATATCACTTTTCAAAATTGATGGTTGAGTTGTTAAATGAATGATTTGATTCTCTAAGTCACCGTTAATGACTAGAAGTTTATCAACATCCTTATTTAGCAACTCAATGTCCTTTTTCAGTATTAAATTTATCTTTCTTCTCGATTCAACTGCTTTTAAGGACATGTCCAACTCTTTTTGAAGTTCAAAAATCTGTTTTTCTAAAATTAGGGTTGAAACATATGCATAAATTTTCTTCGAATCAGATTTCAAACTTTCTCCTGATTATGTTTCTATAGGTGTATCTAAAAACACAACTTTTTTAATATTTGTATAATCAAGATTCAGTTGCAGTTTGTCATCACGTTACCTATTTAAATCTTCTAGTTCCTCAACTTTAACAGATGATTTTGTGAAATTCATAGTATAGCCATGATACATATATTTCATGTTGTAAAGAATTGGTGCTTGGCTTATTGTGTTTTTCAAACAACACGGATTTTGAAATCCAAGTCCCATCTTTGAATTATAAAAATCAGTATCCTTTCGTTGATTCAGATGGATTGCCCTTCTAAATCTTTGATTTTTCTAGTATAGAACAACACGTTCTTGAAAAATAACAACATATTTGGTAAGGTTGCTCACATGCTCATGTTCTAAAGCTTCTGATTTTTCCTTTAAATTAGAGAATTGTTTGGATAGAGTTGACTCAGATAGTTTAAGCTTTTAAATTTCAGCATCCATGACTTTTATCAATGATTTTTATGAAGCCATTTCATTTGCATTGGTTAATACTGCATTAAAGTTACTAGAGTTCTTTTCCTCAACTGTCTTAAGTTTTTTATTAAATTCAGACATTTCAGTTGAGTGTTTTTCAGTTACGCATTTAACTTTATTATTTGCCTGTTTTAAAAGACTTTTATAAGTCTTAACCTTCATGTTCATGCATTTGTACTGGTCCATTATATCAGTCATTGAGAAGGTTGTAGGAGATACCCCAGATGTTGCTTCAGAAATGCAAGAATTAACATCTTCATCGATGTCCTATTTCTTTTTCATCAGGCACGCATCATTAACATTGTTGTTAATATCCTCATTTCCAACTTCCTCCTCTGTTGTTACTTCTTCAGCACTCTCCACCATCAAACACAAACTCCCAACATCAGCTTCTTCCACCTCTTCAACCATTGCCATCGAATAAACCAATGCCACATCAGTGTCATCATTAGAACTAAATCCTTGAGTCAGGCACAATGATGAACTATCATCTATCAGGGAAAAATCTGAATGGTTTTCCTCTTCATTTTTAGAATCTATTAATACCAACCAGTGATCATCCTCAGCATTAGGCCTATTCGGGACTCCTTTTGTTTTGCTAGAAGCAGCTTAATTAGTCTTGTAGTATTCAGTGTTTTTTTACAAACTTTCTGCATTTCTTGGCAAAATGTCGAGGTTTGCCACACTTAAAACATGTATTTTTCTCCTCTCCACTCTTCTTATCCCCATCCTTGTTATTGGATTCGATCACCTTTCTCAAAACAGGATGGATCGTATTTATCCTTACGTGATTCATGTCTCAACTTGTTGTTGGTGGCAGGCTTATATAATTTTTTTCTCTGATCGTAGGCTTTGGATAAGAAGACCATTCCCTTCTTGAAATTGTCTTCATCAGAATCACAAGCATCACTGGAATCAGATTCACTCAGCAATTCAATTCTCTTGTTCAGCTTTAATAACTTCTTGTTAGAAATTAACGCTAACGGATCAATCATTGGTTTCTCTGGTATCTGAACAAGAGCCTGAGCTTGGGTTTTTACTAGTTGGGCTTTGGACACTTCTTGATTAAGGTTCAAATTCTCAAAGACCATGTGAAAGTCCAGTTCCTCCAAGTTCTTCTTCTGGGTTATAGAAGAAACATAGGACTTCCATTCCTCTCCCAGATGCATGAGAAATTTCACATTCACTTCCAGCTTTCCTTTCTTGACATTGTTCTTGGTAAGTTCATTCAAGAGATTCCAGAGTCTTAGATATGTGTCAGAAAGGATTTCATTCTCTTTTTCCTTAAATCCCTCATAACTCTGCAGAAGTCCAGTGACTTTCATACGAGTACCCAACTTAGTAAATTGCATCAGCTTTGCAATGTTTTCCCACATCATGTTTACATTCTTACTTCTGTCGATGCTCATGTAGATCTCATTGGTTAGGGCTTGCATCAAGAAAGAATGATCTGCTTTATCAGTTTCATATCTCTTCTTCAGATGAATAAGTAGATATAGCTTTCAGACGTGTTGTGTCACGAATTGGTGGGCTCGAGGTTAGAACACCTTCAACTGTTTCATACAACTCAAGTGGTCCCTCTTTGATTGAAAGAATGATGTTTTTCCCATTGAGTTAACGATTTATGAGCATTTGGAAATGATCCTTCCATTGTGAGTATTCCTCGCAGAACAAAACACGTGCTTTTGCGTCGGATCCAATTGTCATAGCTTCTCGTGACATAATTGCTATTTTTAAGATTTACTGTGAACTTTTTTTAAGATCTGTTCAACAATAAATGGAATTTATCAATAAAGTTGTAAAAAAATTCAACAAAGCTCAACAAATAGTACTTGGTGAAATCACTTGTACTTCGAGTCTTATGGACTCGACCTCGAGTGTGTTGGACTCGAGTTCGTGTGAGTTAGAGTCGAGTTCGAGTCAACTAGATGTGACTTCAAGTGAAACAAGATTGAAGTTCCAAGTTTAAAAAATTGATGTTTCTATTAAGTTGGAGTTATTTGTCTTAACTCGAGTGAGTTTGAGTTCTATTGAAACGGACTCGAGTTCATATGAGTTAGACTCGAGTTTGAGTCTACAAAAGACGAGTTCGAGTACAATGTATACGAGATCGAGTAGCTCAAATAGCCAAAGGCTCGAGTTTAAGTCTTCTTGAGATAAAGTAACTTAAGGTTAAGTTCAACTTGATTTGAGTTCAAGTTTCAATCAGGCTTCAGGGGCTAGTGAACACGAGTTCAAGTATCTTTGAATCGAGTTCAACTATAGTAAACACGAGTTCGAGTTACTCCTAAAAATTCTAAGTTCAGCTTAAAGTTTTTCTCTAATTACTTTGAACACATTACTCGAGGTTTCGAGTTGGTCTATATCGAGTTTGAGTCCATTATATCGAAGTAAACACTTAGAAAAAAAATTATTTTTCTAGGGTTTTCCCAAGTTAAAGAACATCATAATAATCACCAGTAACCGTTTCTTCTTCAAAAAATCAATTTTTGATGAAATTTTGATCAAATCTGAAACAAATTTAACAAATTTGATTCAGTAGACTAGGAAAAACATTTTTGATCATCACAAGACAAATTTCAAGCAAATTAACATCAAAGTCAGACTAAAAAACACAATTCAACTCCCAAAACCTTTCGAAATCACAAAATCAGAAAAATTCAAATTACTAACTGATATTTTGGAATTAGAAATTGAAAATTTCCAGATCGATTTGATGCATAAAAACGCATACAAGAAATGCATTTTTAGTCTAATTAACAAACCAGAAAAAGGATTTTGATCAAATACTTGGGTTTTCAAGTTCTTCGAAAAAAAAAAAGAAAAAAACTCAGCAGTTTTGACAACATTTCAATCCGAATCTTGTAGTTTGGTTCTAATACCAATTGTGAATCACAGAATTGATACAAACTATAGCAATCAAATCAATACAAACACAAACAGACCAAATTCGTATATGATCACAGAGAGAATTTAAGAAAGTCAAAAGTCAAAGCTCAAAATTCTCATTACCTTTATAAGTAATTTTACGATACAAGGAATTTGTCTATTTAAATACAAATCGAAAGGAAATTACAATATGAGCCACACAACTTTACAAAATTAAAAATTCTACCCCAACAGGCAACCTTCGACCTGCAAAATACAAATGTAATCAAATAAGTGTTGTTTTTATGCAAATCAAGGCTAAAATTACCAAAATGCGAGGTAAAATAAGAGAAAAAACAATATATGAAACACGTCATAACTATATATATATATATATATATACACACACACACACACACACACAGAGAGTCAGGTTCAAATAAGTAACTCTCGAAATCAAGTGCACCCGAAGGTACCAACCTTAAAAAACTTTTTAAATTTTTTTTTTCACATAATCATGTTTAATTTAATGTTATACGCATGATATATGAATTTCACATAGATTCACACTTTCGGTGTCCTTAAAAATTATGTGAATGCTCAATGCATATTTATGTGAATGGTCATCCATGTGAATGGTCATTTCACATGATCTTTTTTTACCATTCACAAGATTTATGATGTTGCCTCTCTTGAAAAGAAGTCTTATAATGTTGTCTTATACATGTCTATTCAAAAAAAATATGTGAATGATCATTCACATTGGGGTACGCTGGAATCTTATAGGTACGCTGATGAACCTGATTATATATATAAAACTTATGCTTGATTTCTTTAAGGGTTTATTATGAAAAAATCAACATGGTTTTTTTTAAATTTTTACGTTTTCGTCATTCAATGTTATTTTTTTTCTAGAAAAGTAATCAAGTTAAAAAAATGTTTTCTAGTTTTGTGAAGTTTGACTATTAGAGCCAGATTCTAAATAAACCATGTATTTTAAAAACTGAAAACCAGGTTCTAATAGCCAAATTTTACTGAATCAAAAATAAAAAAAATTACTTTTAGAACTCTTTTAGGAAAAATAACACAGTGAGATGAAAACGCAAAAAAAACTTGAAACTTGTTGGTTTTTTTTTATAATAACCTTTTTTATAATAAGAATATTAATAAAATGTTTGACTTACTTATTTTCATATGATATATTGAATATAATACTTTTACACGCATTGTGTATTAAATATAAACTCGGTATTATTTTTATCCAAGCATTGAACTACTTGAAAAAACACTACAAACAAAATGTCATTTAGTGAGCTATATGAGTGATTATTGCGAATGTGTTTGTGATGTGCTAGTGGATTGATCCTCTGATAGTGGATTATCATATTGATAGTGGATTTAAATTCTTGTATGTGTTATCCATGTCTACGATATTGCGTTTTATGAGATGCGATTATTTGTTGTGATGAAAACAATTGAGAGTTTTGTTGTGATAATGGATTAGTCTATTGAGAGTGGATTTAATCCCTTTATGAATTAAGCATGTTTATGAGCTTGCGTTTAGTGATTCGATGAAGATGTCTTTATGTGTTGTTACGAGTGGATTTGAAGGTCTGTTGTGTTAGTGGATGATCTATATAGAGCTATGCGAGTATGTGATGAAAGAGAGCGAAGATTGATGGATTGAGATCATGTGTGGATCCAGTGGCTTATGAGGTGACGCCACGAGAAGGCTCTGTTAATAGAGGATCTATCAATTGCCGATAAGCAAGTTAGAGGATTTAACTGGGTTATTAGTGGATTGCCTGATTGTGAAGCGAAGATATGTATCAGTGATGATTGTGCCGTTCAGAGTTCAAATGTGAATAGCTTGCGATAGATTCCGGGGACGGAATCTTTTTAAGAGGGGAGGATTTGTAACATCCCATTTTCAGAATAATTGCGTGTAATTATTTTAGTGGATGTTTAAATAATTATATTTGTGTTGAACCAATGAGAACCCGAGTAGTGGATTATACGTGTCGGGTTTATGAGTTACGTGTCTCCGAGTAATTAATTTAGTGGATTAACTATGTATTTGGGTTCGTGAAATTAAATGGGTTAAAAGGATATTAATTGTGAAAATTTGATATCGGGTTCGGGTTATTGGGTTCGGGACCGGCTAAAATAGAAAAGTATATGTGCGTCTGCCTTCTATTCCATCCTCATCCATTATAGAGAGAGCCCTAAGTGCAGTGTGTGAAGTGTGTGTGTGCGTTCGTGAGTCCAGCAACCAAAGAATTCATCTCAACTCCAAATTGATTGCTGAAAATTGAAGGGGTCATCTCCTTGTTTGTGTTCTTGAGCTTCCAAAGGTAGGAGACCTCAATTTGGTAGCTTAATCTTGAGATATGGATGTTATAAGGGTGGGGTTTAGAAGCCTGAAAGTTTGTGGGTCAATTATATATGATTTTTTGTGTGTTTAATTGCTGAAAGCGTGTGGGAGAGGCAAAAACGCCTCTGGTGCAGCCATGGAAATCGAAGAGTAGGGATGGGTGCATGCGTGGGGTCGCGGCGCGAGGTGCAGGGGGCGCGGCGCGGTCAGCAGCTGGGCCGGGTTCTGCGTGGGGTTTTGGGGTCCCGTAGGGGGTTGCTTTCGAGTCGGGCATCGTTGGGATTTTGTGTCGGGCTTTGTTTGGGTTTCGGGATTGGTTGGGATTGGTCGTCGAGTCTGGTTTGGTTTAAGTGTCGTGTGGGGTCCGGGGCGGTTGCAGGTTATTGTGATTCGGTTTTTATGTGTCGGTTGGGTTTGAGATTAACGGATGGGATCTGTGTGATTTCAGGGACGAGTCAGCGAGCCGAGCCGAGTCAGAGACTTCGGGACTAGTGGATTAACCAGGTGAGTACCCGAGTTCCTTTTCAAACCCGGGACCGTTTTACGAGTCATAGTTGTGTAGCTGTTGTTGTATGTGTATGTTGTGCAATGTGTGCGAGACAGGGACGCGAGCCACAGGTATGATTCTATTTCCCACATATGTGTTATATGTGTGCATGAGATGAGATCCAGTCCGGGGGTCCGTGATGAGTTCCATACGGACGGTGATTCGCGATGTGTGATCGCGCGGGTTGACTGTCCCTAACAGTCCTTGGGGCGTGTATACACGGCAGGGCCTGTAGCCGGTTCGCGTCCGTGCTAGAGGGTTGTGGCTAACCACCGGTGTACACAGTCGTTAGCTGGGGAAGGGTCCCCCTCAGTGATATTGTGTGCAGGGCTTCGGAACTCATGCTGTGTGTTCATACCTGCGTTATGATGTTGATTGCCAGGGACAGAGATAGAGCTTGTGCTGTGTGTATGTGCTATGTGTACGCATGCTATGTGTTTATTGTGCAGAGTCTAACCCTCGAGCACTCACGAGCTTTCGAGCTTACGTATTCGAGTCTTCCATGTTCAGGGTATCAGCGACGAGATCCGTAGTCGTGCTTGTTGATTCGGGATCGAGGATTATCTGGGAAGCTTTATGCTAGTTTTGTATACTGATCTAATCTGTATTGTTTATGTTAGTATCTTCGGGACGTATATAAGTAGCAGGTTATGTGTTAATAATGTTTATGTAAAAGTTTTAAATTATCAGCGATCTCAGTTTTCCTGTGACATGTGTATGATTGAGCAATTGAGATATTGCCACCTATGTATTGTAATGACTGGCATTTCAGGGTTCGGGGAGGGTGTTACAGCATGGTATCAGAGCTTGTGGTTTGAAGTCTGAGTATCAATTAGTGGATGCTTAACTTAAACCTTGTTCCGATCCGTGGGGGATCAAATGCGATTGATTTTAGTGGAATTAACTAACCGGGCTTAGTGTATAACGCTGGGTGATCTATCTATGATTCTCAATTGTTTTGGTTTGTGCAGATAGTTATGGCAGATCAAGGTGAGGGATCCGGCTTGGGCAAGCCGCCAGGGGACGAATTCATCCGCAAGTCAGAGCTTCTGGGGGTATTGACAGAGTTCTATAGGCAGCAGAGAGAGCAGGAGCGGGAACAGGATTAGGGAATGGGACCGCGTGTTGGGGGTGGTCAGGATACGGGTACAGGTGTGTAACATCCAAGTTTCCACAAACAGTACACGTCATAATATTTCATTTCATTATGTAATAAATATTACTAATTGTTTGATACCACAGGTCCATCAGCATGAATACTTAATTACAACAATAAGTTAAAGATCAAATGGTGGTCTAAACTAGCTTCTAAATCTTCAATCAGAGTGCAGAAGACTGAACAAGCTACCCGAGACCGCATCATCATTCCAAAATAGGCGTCAACAAAAGTCCAAAAGTCTGCTATTCATCAATGTCCAGATTCACTTAGCCTGGGACGAACTACCTGCTATGGTCTTGCCTTTATCAGCTTTTCCTGTAAAAGAGTTGTCATGACAGAGTAAGCTAACATTGCTTAGTGAGTAAACAGAGTTCCATTAGTTACCACACACATATAACATACTATCAGCTCCTGTCGGCAAGTCACTACGTCAGAGACGGCAAAAAGGTTGGGAGACAACCCAGTTTGTATTCCCCTGTGTAAGGCCGAAGCCCTACGGGAAATGTATGGAAACAAGTCAAATAGGAAAGGAATCTGCAGAATTCCCTCCTGTGAATGGAGATCTCACATTCGGTCCTATCGGATAATGCAGTATGCAGCGGCAATATATAAACAGTCAAGTAAGCAGTAAGCATGATAAGTATTTACATAAAATGTAAAAGTGAACATGCAATCAAGGCAATTCAAGTGTCTAGCTTCAGTAATGTCAAAAGTACGTTTCTATGATACAATATAGTATTAAAGAAACATGCAGCAACAATCGGAAGTTTCCATACAGTCGATGACATTCACCAATAAGTATCGAAACATATGCAAGTAATTAATGAAATCTGTCACTCACAGAAGTCCGTAGTCAGATAATGCTTAACGAATTAAGCTGTTCAGTTTACTCTGTCAAATCGGCGGGTTCCTGCAGTTCAGTTTCAAGTCTGGCATATTAATGTCAAGTCTGTGTCATAATCTATATAACCCTAGTTATATATTCAGGTTATTGTTATTTCTACTATCGAGTCTGAGGTAGTTCCTATCGTCCCAAGGTGAGTCTATTCTTATCAGATTAATACGATCCATCTAATTACAGATGTAAATATGACCTTGAAACAAAGTCAAACATATTACTTAGCAAGGTGAAACAGGACATACACATTCTAAGGGTTCGTACAGAGTCTGTTAATTTATTTGTGCATAATATAGTTATGCATCTTGAACTTGTGAGTTTTACCATAATCCAAGGACACTTTCAATTAAAATAAGTTGTTTAATAACTTAATCTGATTTAGGAATTTATATTTTTGACTTGGAATTAAACCATATTCAAATATAGGGAGACAGATTCGAATAGCCTTATTTCGAATCTATGGAGATAGATTCGAACTAGGCATATATTCAAGGATAGATTCGAACTAGGCATAGATTCTAGGATAGATTCGAACTAGGCATAAATTCTAGGATAGATTCGAACTAGGCATAGATTCTAGGGAGTTAGATTCGAAATCAGCATCCCTTCGAGTCTAGGGATTAGATTCGAAACCATAACCCTTCGAATCTAGGGGTTAGATTCGAAAATATCACACATTCGAGTCTAAACAAGGATTTTTCGAATCTGTTCTTCATGTTCAACGTTTTTTCCACGTTTTAGCTACTAAACATGAACATAAATGACGGAAAAATAGATACTAACCTTCGTCCAAGCTATATCCTTCGACTATAGATGATTTCCAAGCAAAAACAAGTCCTAAACGAGAGTAAATCAGCTTCGAATGAATGGGTTTTGAGCAAACTCGAATTTGCTCAACAAAAACCGAAATAAAAGTCAGAAAGATGATCGATTTTACCTTAAATATGAACGAAATCTAACATGCAATGATAGATTCGTGTAGAGCTCGACGATCTCTAACCGATGGCGTATAAATCACGAGAATCCGACGGATCGTTTGGGAGAAATTCTAGAGAGAAGTCAGATTGTAGAGAAAGAGAGAGAGGATTCTAGCTTTTCCAAACTTAAGAAATGAGGAGGTGATGCTCTATTTATAGAAAATAGAGAGAAAAATCAGATTTTCTACTGAATTTCCGGAATCGACCAACTTTTATTTCCATCAAACTGATTTTCATTTCAGATGCCAATAATAGCAAAGGAGTTCTAGATTTGCTATAATTGTCTTTTAGTCATATTTTTATTCATTTTAGTCCGTTTCGCCATTTTCAGTCTTTAATTTGTCAAGTAGCTGAATTTTAATTATTAACTTTATTTCAGCTAATTTTGGGGCAACTTTTCATAATTAATTATAACTTAATATAATTAACTATTTAAGATTCATGTTTTCGGTTAATTACTAATATTTGGATAAAATTGCTTTATTATCCAAAGTCTGATGCTGTAATTTATATTTAATAAATTACGGGCTGTTACAATCTTCCCCCGTTAAATTGATTCCGTCCTCGGAATCGACTAAAACAGGAATAACTTCGGATACTTCTGCCTAATCTCGTCTTCTCGTTCCCAAGTTTGCGCAGATCCCTTATGGTATTTCCATTGGACTAACACCATTGGAATTTCCTTGCTGCGCAATTTCGAAACCTTATGATCGATTATACGCTCGGGCTCTTCTTCGTATCGCAACTGCTCATCAATTTGCACGTCTTTCCAAGGAATCACAGCTTCAGCGTCAGCTAAACACTTTCGAAGATTACTCACATGAAATACATCATGAATCCCAGTCATTTCGGCAGGCAGCTTTAATCTGTAGGCTTGCAATCCTATACGCTCGAGAATTTCAAAAGGACCCACAAATCGAGGGCTCAACTTCCCCCGTTTGCCGAACCTCACTATCCCTTTTCTTGGCGAGACCTTCAACAACACTTTATCACCCACCTCGAACACAATTGGCTTACGTCTTCGATCATGATATTTCTTTTGTCTATCCTGAGAGGTCTGAATCCGCTGTCGAATCAACTGTAGTTGGTCATGGGCTTCTTGCAAAATCGCTGGTCCAGAGATCGGGCGTTCACCTGTTTCCCTCCAACAGGTTGGAGTTCGGCATCGTCGTCCGTACAAAAGCTGATATGGAGGCATACCAATAGTCGAGTGATAACTATTGTTGTAAGAAAATTCTACAAACGGAAGGTGAGTATCCCAACTTCCACCGAGATCAATCACACAGGCGCGTAACATATCTTCTAAGGTCAAAATTGTCCTCTCACTTTGCCCGTCAGTTTCAGGATGATAGGCGGTGCTCATCTTAAGTTCAGTACCTAGTCCATTCTGAAAAGCCTTCCAAAAACGTGAAGTAAATCTGCTGTCACGGTCAGATACTATAGACAATGGCACACCATGTCTAGTCACGATTTCCTTTACGTACAATTCAGCTAACTTTTCGAGGCGTTCATCTTCACGTATGGGTAGGAAATGGCTGACTTAGTAAGTCGATCCACTATTACCCATATAGAGTCATGATTCCGCTTTGTCCTGGGCAGCTTCGTCACAAAGTCCATGGTTATGTGGTCCCACTTCCATTCCGGGATTGGCAATGGTTGTAGTTCCCCATACGGCTTCTGATGTTCCGATTTGACTTGTAAACAAGTCATGCAATTTTCTACATATCGTCCTACGTCCTTCTTCATTCCAGGCCACCAATATTCCGTCCTCAAGTCTTGATACATTTTAGTAGAACCAGGGTGTATCGAAAATTTCGACATATGAGCTTCCGACAGAATTTGATCACGAATACCTCCTAGTCGGGGAACCCATATTCTATCCATGAACCGTCTAAGACCACGATTATCAAGGGTCAGCTTGGTCACATAAGTAACCATACGTTCAGATTTCAAGTTCTCATCCCGAATGGCTTCGGTTTGAGCGGCAATAATCGACTCAGGCAAGGCAGACTCCAAAACAACAGAAGTCAAAGCATAACATCGGGTATAATGGTCTTGTCCGGTTTTGCGGCTTAGGGCATCTGCTACTATGTTTGCTTTACCTGGATGGTAAAGGATCTGCACAGTCATGGTAAAGGATCTCACAGTCATAGTCTTTAATCAATTCCATAGATCGCCTTTGACGCATATACAGCTCTTTTTGGTCAAATATATACTTCAGACTTTTGTGATCTGTATATAACTTGCATCTAGTCCCATACAGATAATGCCGCCAAATCTTCAATGCAAAGGTCACGGCTGCAAGTTCTAAATCATGCGTCGGATAATTCTTCTCATGCGCCTTTAGCTGCCTTGATGCGTAGGCAATTACTTTATCCCTTTGCATCAACACACAGCCTAATCCCATCTTAGAAGCATCACTATAGACTACAAAATCATCATTACCCTCAGGTAAGGCCAAAATCGGTGCTTCAATTAGCTTACGCTTCAAAGTCTCAAAGGCTCGATCTTGGGATTCATTCCATTCAAACTTAACCTCCTTCTTCGTCAGACTGGTTAAAGGCACCGCAATCTTGGAGAAATCACGGATAAATCTTCGGTAATAGCCCGCTAAACCCAAGAAACTCCGAACTTCAGATACGTTTTTCGGCGCTTCCCACTTCTGAACCGCATCAACCTTTGATGGATCTACGGCTATTCCCTCACCCGAGACAATATGTCCTAAAAATTGCACCTGGCGTAACCAGAATTCACATTTGGAGAATTTTGCATAGAGTCGCTCCTTTCGTAACAATTCTAGCAATTCTCGCAAATGCATCGCATGATCAGATTCAGACTTGGAGTAAATCAAGATGTCATCAATGAAGACTATCACTGATTTATCCAGCATTGGTCTACATACCCTATTCATGAGGTCCATAAATGCGGCCGGGGCATTTGTGAGACCGAACGGCATTACTAGGAATTCAAAATGGCCATATCGAGTACGAAATGCAGTCTTCGGTACGTCAGACTCAAATACTTTGAGTTGATGATATCCAGATCGGAGATCGATCTTTGAGAAGTAGCTAGCCCCTTGCAGTTGATCAAACAAGTCGTCAATTCTTGGAAGAGGGTATCGGTTCTTGATAGTTACTTTATTTAGCTCCCGATAATCTATACACATGCGAAAGGTACCGTCCTTCTTCTTAACAAAAAGAACCGGAGCACCCCAAGGAGAAGTACTCGGACGAATAAACCCTTTTTCCAATAATTCCTGCAACTGACTCATCATTTCCTTCATTTCATTCGGAGCAAGACGGTAAGGGGCTTTCGCGATAGGAGCAGCACCCGGTACAAGGTCAATGTGGAATTCGATTTGACGATCTGGTGGCAAACCAGAGATGTCATCCGGGAATACGTCAGGGAATTCTTGGACTACAGGTACTTCAGACAAGGTCTTTTTAACTTCCTTAGCATCTATGGCATATGCTAAATAGGCGGAACAACCTTTGGTTAGACATTTTCGGGCTTTCATTACAGAAATGAGACCTAAATCCCGAGTCTTTCTGTCACCATAAACATAACGTTCACTTCCTTCGGGAGTTCTAATTCTAATTATCCTTTTAGCACAAAGGATTTCAGCATTGTTCATCATTAGCCAGTCCATTCCTATAATAACATCGAACTCTCTAATCCACATCGGTATCAGGTCAATGTCCGAGGAGAGGTCATCGATTACTAGCTTACAGGAACGAAAGACTCTATTCACAGTCACAAAATTCGAGCTAGCAGTTTCTATGTCTAAGGGTGCAGGTAACATTACAGGGGCAAAATCAAACTGTTTAGCAAACTTTTCAGACACATATGACAGATTAGAGCCAGAGTCAAATAAGATTAAGGCAGGCATAGAGTTAACAAGAAATGTACCCATGACGACATCAGCAGTCTCTTTTGCCTCTTCGGCTGTCATCTGGAAGGATCTCGGTTGATTCCTCGGAGCAGAGGAACCCTTGACTGATTGCTGAGGTGAAGATGCAGGCGGAGGAACAAATCGGGGTCGAGTACAGTCTTTAGCATGATGCCCCAACGTGATGCAGTTACGACAAGCCTCACTGCGCTTGGGACATTCTGACCTATCGTGACCGTTCTGTCTACAGCAGTAACATTTAACGAACGCAGGATCGCATTTCCCCTCATGAATTTGCTTGCAGCGAGGACAAGCAGGCTTTGGCGTCGAGGTCACAGCATACGACTTAGCTTTCTTGGAAGACTGCTTATCTACCTTCTTCGAACTTTCACTCTTCTTTTCAGCTCTCTCAGATTTTTCCTTCTTATTAGATTTAGCAATAAAAGGACATGCGCGCTCAGGATAGATTTCAAGCTCACCTACCCTAGCAATTTCCACTGCCTCAATATAACTTCTCGGTCTGCCAGATTTCACAAACTTTCGAATTTCTCTATCCAAACCATCCACAAAAAGATCCCTTCGCCTTTCATCAGTGTCCACAGGATGATCAGATAACAACGAGAGCCTGGTAAATTCCAGCTCATAGTCTGTTACAGATCTTGTACCTTGCTGAAACGATAGCAGGGTTTTCTCCATCTGGCGCTTAACATCCTGAGGGCAGTATTTCTCCTTCAGATGAATCTTGAATTGATCCCAAGTAATGGATTTCTCCATTGCATTAGACATGGGATTCGTAATTGACTTCCACCATCGACCAGCTCCATCCTCTAACATTCCCGTTGCAAACGTCACCTTATCTTCTTCATTACACTTGGAGAGTTTAAACGCTTTCTCCACATTCGCGACCCAGTCCATAGCCTTAACAGGATCAGATGACCCCGCAAACGTACGAGCCCCACATTTCTTAAAATCAACAAATGTACACTCACGTCCTACCTTAACGTGATGGTCGGAAGAGTCAGTCTCACTTTCATCAGATGACACATGCCTATGTTTTCTCTTTCGGTCTTTCTTGGGCTTCGCTAACATCTCTTCCTTATACTTCAGTTCTAACTCCTGCAACTTAAGTTCTCGCAACCTAAGTTCTTCTTCACGGCGCTTAAAGTCAATTTCACGCTGGTTTACTTCGTCAGTCTGCATCACTGCTTTACCCTTGGTCAGCAAGTCCTTAATCTCCCTAAATCGGTCTTCAACTGCCATATCAGTCTGTAATCGATTCCTATCCATCATAAGCTGCATCTGTCTACGATTATCCTCATTCAACTTATGAACGAGATCTATCAACTGAGCCTGCTGAGGAGGCACAGGGGTGGCAGTACTGCTTGAGTCATTAGCAGTATTTTCAGGGTCAGTGCCTAAGTCCTCTACATGAACAGATTCTTTGTGTTGATCAGCTGCAGCATCAGCAGCTTTACCAACAGTCGAGGTACCAGCAACATTCGGATTCTTATCAGCCATTGGCTGAAAATATATAAAGGAAATAACTATTATTTCTAATTCAAATAAGCACGATTCGAGTCATAATTCCTACGTCAGATAATCACATTTAAATTTATAGATATGAAGGCAGTCAGTCAGGCTGGCACAGAGTCAAGTCAAAGTCAAGTCAGTATCAAGCAGTCAATCCCTCCCCCATCCTATCAGTCATCATTTGCCTATCTTAGGTCAAGTTGTGTGGGTAGTCCTTTACTAATTAAGTTACCCTAGGCCTCGGTGACTTGTTCGGGAATTCAGAGTCACATAGTCCATACCATACCAGTAGTTTAAGTATCGGGTGGCCAATCTGATGATTAAACTGCTGCTCTGATACCAACTTTGTAACATCCAAGTTTCCACAAACAGTACACGTCATAATATTTCATTTCATTATGTAATAAATATTACTAATTGTTTGATACCACAGGTCCATTAGCATGAATACTTAATTACAACAATAAGTTAAAGATCAAATGGTGGTCTAAACTAGCTTCTAAATCTTCAATCAAAGTGCGGAAGACTGAACAAGCTACCCGAGACCGCATCATCATTCCAAAATAGGCGTCAACAAAAGTCCAAAAGTCTGCTATTCATCAATGTCCAGATTCACTTAGCCTGGGACGAACTACCTGCTATGGTCTTGCCTTTATCAGCTTTTCCTGTAAAAGAGTTGTCATGACAGAGTAAGCTAACATTGCTTAGTGAGTAAACAGAGTTCCATAAGTTACCACACACATATAACATACTATCAGCTCCGGTCGGCAAGTCACTACGTCAGAGACGGCAAAAAGGTTGGGAGACAACCCAGTTTGTATTCCCCTGTGTAAGGCCGAAGCCCTACGGGAAATGTATGGAAACAAGTCAAATAGGAAAGGAATCTGCAGAATTCCCTCCTGTGAATGGAGATCTCACATTCGGTCCTATCGGATAATGCAGTATGCAGCGGCAATATATAAACAGTCAAGTAAGCAGTAAGCATGATAAGTATTTACATAAAATGTAAAAGTGAACATGCAATCAAGGCAATTCAAGTGTCTAGCTTCAGTAATGTCAAAAGTACGTTTCTATGATACAATATAGTATTAAAGAAACATGCAGCAACAATCGGAAGTTTCCATACAGTCGATGACATTCACCAATAAGTATCGAAACATATGCAAGTAATTAATGAAATCTGTCACTCACAGAAGTCCGTAGTCAGATAATGCTTAACGAATTAAGCTGTTCAGTTTACTCTGTCAAATCGGCGGGTTCCTGCAGTTCAGTTTCAAGTCTGGCATATTAATGTCAAGTCTGTGTCATAATCTATATAACCCTAGTTATATATTCAGGTTATTGTTATTTCTACTGTCGAGTCTGAGGTAGTTCCTATCGTCCCAAGGTGAGTCTATTCTTATCAGATTAATACGATCCATCTAATTACAGATGTAAATATGACCTTGAAACAAAGTCAAACGTATTACTTAGCAAGGTGAAACAGGACATACACATTCTAAGGGTTCGTACAGAGTCTGTTAATTTATTTGTGCATAATATAGTTATGCATCTTGAACTTGTGAGTTTTACCATAATCCAAGGACACTTTCAATTAAAATAAGTTGTTTAATAACTTAATCTGATTTAGGAATTTATATTTTTGACTTGGAATTAAACCATATTCAAATATAGGGAGACAGATTCGAATAGCCTTATTTCGAATCTATGGAGATAGATTCGAACTAGGCATATATTCAAGGATAGATTCGAACTAGGCATAGATTCTAGGATAGATTCGAACTAGGCATAAATTCTAGGATAGATTCGAACTAGGCATAGATTCTAGGGAGTTAGATTCGAAATCAGCATCCCTTCGAGTCTAGGGATTAGATTCGAAACCATAACCCTTCGAATCTAGGGGTTAGATTCGAAAATATCACACATTCGAGTCTAAACAAGGATTTTTCAAATCTGTTCTTCATGTTCAACGTTTTTTCCACGTTTTAGCTACTAAACATGAACATAAATGACGGAAAAATAGATACTAACCTTCGTCCAAGCTATATCCTTCGACTATAAATGATTTCCAAGCAAAAACAAGTCCTAAACGAGAGTAAATCAGCTTCGAATGAAGGGGTTTTGAGCAAACTCGAATTTGCTCAACAAAAACCGAAATAAAAGTCAGAAAGATGATCGATTTTACCTTAAATATGAACGAAATCTAACATGCAATGATAGATTCGTGTAGAGCTCGACGATCTCTAACCGATGGCGTATAAATCACGAGAATCCGACGGATCGTTTGGGAGAAATTCTAGAGAGAAGTCAGATTGTAGAGAAAGAGAGAGAGGATTCTAGCTTTTCCAAACTTAAGAAATGAGGAGGTGATGCTCTATTTATAGAAAATAGAGAGAAAAATCAGATTTTCTACTGAATTTCCGGAATCGACCAACTTTTATTTCCATCAAACTGATTTGCATTTCAGATGCCAATAATAGCAAAGGAGTTCTAGAATTGCTATAATTGTCTTTTAGTCATATTTTTATTCATTTTAGTCCGTTTCGCCATTTTCAGTCTTTAATTTGTCAAGTAGCTGAATTTTAATTATTAACTTTATTTCAGCTAATTTTGGGGCAACTTTTCATAATTAATTATAACTTAATATAATTACCTAATTTAAGATTCATGTTTTCGGTTAATTACTAATATTTGGATAAAATTGCTTTATTATCCAAAGTCTGATGCTGTAATTTATATTTAATAAATTACGGGCTGTTACAAGGTGCCTCTTCATCTATGTCTCGGCGAGGGGGTTCGTTTAAGGATTTTATGTCCGGGAATCCGCCAGAGTTTAGAGGCGGGGGTGAGCCAGGGATGGCTATGGCATGGGAGCGCGAAGTAGAGGCTGCTTTTCGAGTTGCGCAGTGGAGCCGAAGGATATGGTGGGGTATGCAGCTTATTTGTTGAGGGGAGGAGCATCTCAGTGGTGGAAGTCTATTGAGTCAGCGATGACATCTTCTGTAGCTTATGCGATGACGTGGGATCAGTTTAGAGCTGTGTTTGAGCTACAGTATATTCCCAGAGACGAAAGGCGGGAGATGGAGCGTCGTTTATTGCATCTGCAGAAGGGCGAGATGACAGTGCAGCAGTACGTGGACTAGTTTAATGAGTATTCGCAGTTTGCCACCCATCACATCGCCACCGAGCAGCGAAAGGTCGATGCATTCATTGATGGACTGTGAGCTGATATTAGAGAGTTCGTTGGAATGCACGAGACTCCTACCTTTGCCAGAGCGTTAGAGATGGCCCGCATAAGGGAGCGGGAGATAGCCAAGCAGAGGGAGGAGCCATCTTCTCAGCGTCGACGTGCGAGGACTCCTGAGCGGTCCTCGAGAGATCGGAGGCATTCCAGAGACGATTCCATAGAGCGGCGTTCGGGTCAGAGTTCGAGAGACAGGCGAGGAGAGATAGAGACAGGGACAGGGAGCAGAGATCGGGTAGACCGGGGCGGAGCTAGCGATCAGATAGTCAGAGTTAGAGGTAGAGTTCGAGATATAAAGGGCAGAGCCAGAGCAGCGTACGGCAGAGTCCTCGAGATGGGGGCGATAGGGGAGACAGTTCAGCTGGAGATCGGGAGTGCCCGAGATGCAACCGTCGCCATAGTGGGCCGTGCGTGCCCAGGTGCTATCGATGCGGTCAGCGTGGGCATGCTGCCGCCACGTGTACAGTTCCAGAGCCATTGTGCTTCCGTAGTGGGAGACCGGGGCACAGAGTGCGAGACTGTCCAGAGTCGGGACCAGCGGTGTAGGATGCGAGTTCTAGTGGGGCCAGAGCAGAGCCGTCGTCATGATTCTAGGGCGCGAGGTGGGGTCTTTCAGGCGACTGCAGAGGAAGCTCGGAATGCTGCTGATATGGTTTCGGGTATGTCTTTCTGAGCCTATTTTATGTATGTGTGTCAGACGGGGGAAGGATTGTTGGTGTATGTCTGTGATAAGTGTATGTGTTCTATTGCGTGTGACTGTTTCGTTGTATCTGTGATTGTGTGGCTCAGTGACAAAGGTGTGGAAGGGTTGTGTATGGGTTATATGGGATTGTTATATCTGGGTATGTGTATGAGAGTGGGATATATTGTGGTAAGATGGGTTATCAGAGTTCTGGGATTGGGCGTTGTGCTATGATTAGTGGACTAATCCTGTTGAGTTATGTGAGCTATATGAGTGATTATTGCGAATGTGTTTGTGATGTGCTAGTGGATTGATCCTCTAATAGTGGATTATCATATTGATAGTGGATTTAAATTCTTGTGTGGGTTATCCATGTCTATGCTATTGCATTTTATGAGATGTGATTATTTGTTGTGATGAAAAGAATTGAGAGTTTTGTTGTGATAATGGATTAGTCTATTGAGAGTGGATTTAATCCCTTTATGAATTAAGCATGTTTATGAGCTTGCGTTTAGTGATTCGATGAAGATTTCTTTATGTGTTGTTACGAGTGGATTTGAAGGTCTGTTGTGTTAGTGGATGATCTATATAGAGCTATGTGAGTATGTGATGAAAGAGAGCGAAGATCGATGGATTGAGATCATGTGTGGATCCAGTGGCTTATGAGGTGACGCCACGAGAAGGCTCTGTTAATAGAGGATCTATCAATTGCTGATATGCAAGTTAGAGGATTTAACTGGGTTATTAGTGGATTGCCTGATTGTGAAGCGAAGATATGTATCAGTGATGATTGTGCCGTTCAGAGTTCAAATGCGAATAGCTTGCGATAGATTCCGGGGACGGAATCTTTTTAAGAGGGGAGGATTTGTAACATCCCATTTTCAGAATAATTGCGTGTAATTATTTTAGTGGATGTTTAAATAATTATATTTGTGTTGAACCAATGAGAACCCGAGTAGTGGATTATACGTGTCGGGTTTGTGAGTTACGTGTCTCCGAGTAATTAATTTAGTGGATTAACTATATATTTGGGTTCGTGAAATTAAATGGGTTATAAAGATATTAATTGTGAAAATTTGATATCGGGTTCGGGACCGGCTAAAATAGAAAAGTATATGTGTGTGTGCCTTCTATTCCATCCTCATCCATTAGAGAGAGAGCCCTAAGTGCAGTGTGTGAAGTGTGTGTGTGCGTTCGTGAGTCCAGCAACCAAAGAATTCATCTCAACTCCAAATTGATTGCTGAAAATTGAAGTGGTCATCTCCTTGTTTGTGTTCTTGAGCTTCCAAAGGTAAGAGACCCTAATTTGGTAGCTTAATCTTGAGATATGGGTGTTATAAGGGTGGGGTTTAGTTCCTGAAAGTTTGTGGGTCAATTATATATGAGTTTTTGTGTGTTTAATTGCTGAAAGCGTGTGGGAGAGGCAAAAACGCCTCTGGTGCAGCCATGGAAATCGAAGAGTAGGGATGGGTGCAGGCGTGGGGTCGCGGCGCGACGCGCAGGGGGACGCGGCGCGACGCGCAGGAGAGCAGGGGCGCGGCGCGAGGTGCAGGGGCCGCGGCGCGGTCAGCAGCTGGGCCGGGTTCTGCGTGGGGTTTTGGAGTCTCGTAGGGGGTTGCTTTCGAGTCGGGCATCGTTGGGATTTTGGGTCGGGCTTTGTTTGGTTTTCGGGATTGGTCGTCGAGACTAGTTTGGTTTAACTGTCGTGTGGGGTCCGGGTCGGTTGCGGGTTATTGTGATTCGGTTTTTATGTGTCGGTTGGGTGTGAGATTAACGGATGGGATCTGTGTGATTTCAGGGACGAGTCAGCGAGCCGAGCCGAGTCTGAGACTTCGGGACTAGTGGATTAACCAGGTGAGTACCCGAGTTCCTTTTCAAACCCGGGACCGTTTTACGAGTCATAGTTGTGTAGCTGTTGTTGTATGTGTATGTTTTGCAATGTGTGCGAGACAGGGACGCGAGCCACAGGTATGATTCTATTTCACACATATGTGTTATATGTGTGCATGAGATGAGATCCAGTCCGGGGGTCCGTGATGAGTTCCATACGGACGGTGATTCGCGATGTGTGATCGCGCGGGTTGAATGTCCCTAACAGTCCTTGGGGCGTGTATACACGGCAGGGCCTGTAGCCGGTTCGCGCCCGTGCTACAGGGTTGTGGCTAACCACCGGTGTACACGGTCGTTAGCTGGGGAAGGGTCCCCCTCAGTGATATTGTGTGCAGGGCTTCGGATCTCATGCAGTGTGTTCATACCTGCGTTATGATGTTGATTGCCAGATATAGAACTTGTGTTGTGTGTATGTGCTATGTGTACGCATGCTATGTGTTTATTGTGCAGAGTCTAACCCTCGAGTACTCACGAGCTTTCGAGCTTACGTATTCGAGTCTTCCATGTTCAGGGTATCAGCGACGAGATCAGTAGTCGTGCTTGTTGATTCGGGATCGAGGATTATCTAGGAAGCTTTATGCTAGTTTTGTATACTGATCTAGTCTGTATTGTTTATGTTAGTATCTTCGGGACGTATATAATTAGCAGGTTATGTGTTAATAATGTTTATGTAAAAGTTTTAAATTATCAGCGATCTTAGTTATCCTGTGACATGTGTATGATTGAGCAATTGAGATATTGCCACCTGTGTATTGTAATGACGTGGCATTTCAGGGTTCGGGGAGGGTGTTACAATATTAGTCAACTTGTTGGCCGAGAATAAGCAGTGACTAAATAGGTTGTCACAACAACAATGACCACCTTAATTTTCATCATTAATTAGTGACCACCATTTGTATTTGGTCTCTAACACTCAATACTGACATGCCTTTAGTGACAAAATGTGACCACATAGATTTTGGTCACAATACAATTTTGTTGAAGTTTATGCTATTACTGGAAAAAACGTTTCGTCATTGATGATAATTTTTCTTGTAGTGTGCAATAGGACCAACACCTAATTTCACTAATTATAGGTTATCTATAATCATCATGAAATGGTTGTGTCATGTAGTTTAAAAACCCACAAAAATAAATATCAAAGTTCTTATCTTTATGAAATTTTTAGTGGTTTATTATGAAAAGAGCCAACATGTTTCCATTGTTTTTGTATTTTCGTTCCTCAATGTTATTTTATTTTCAGAAAAGTCCTTAAGTTGATTTTTTTTTTCTAGTTTTATGTATTTTGAATATTAGAACCTGATTATAATTTGTAAACCAGGTTTTCTAAAACTGAAAAATCGGGTTCTAATTGCCAAATCTCACTAAATTAGAAAGAAAATAAATTTAATTGTGGATTTTTCTGGGAAAAATAAATGGAGGAACGAAAACACAAAAAAAATGAAACATGTTAATAAACCCTTTTTTCATTGGAGATTATACTTAGTCACATTGAAGACCCCACAAATTAAAAGATTTGCATGATAAACCTTTTTTTTAGTTGGAGATTATACTTGTCACTTGATTTTGGTTATAATTAGGATGACCATCTCCCGTTAGTTGAATTTTTTATAACAACAATTGTTAGTTAACAATCAAGATGTCACCATTTGAAGCTCTCTAGTCTCTATGGACGTAAATGTAAGACGCCCACCTGTTGAAGCTAAACAAGTGAAACAACGATGCTAGTTTTAACACTTCTGCAAATAACAGATGAAAAGATGCAACTGGCTAGAAAACATCCAAAAGGCTCAAGGTCATTAAAAATCCTATCATGATCGTCGACATAAGTTAATAGTATTCAAGGAAGGTGATTGGGTGATACTGAAGGTATCTCCAACAAATAATGTCGTTTGATTCGTTAAGCCCAACAAGTTGGCTCCTAGATTCCATCGAGAAGACTAGAAATCAATCTTATCGACATCAATTGTCATCTGATTTGTCTAGTGTATGTCATAGTTTCCATGTAAGTCATTTTAGGAAGAGTCTAGCTGCAGAACGTGAAACCCACATTGCTCATATTGACTTACAAGTTGTTGAGAAACTTCATTGTTTTAGACACCAAGACCAAGAAACTTAGGAATAAAGTAATAGAAATGGTTATTGTAAAGGGAAAACATCACAAAGGTTTCATTAGACTTCAGAATCCAAATCATTTGTGCAGTCTATGTATCCACGTCTATTTGAGCACAACTGATTTTGAGAGCGAAGTTAGGCATAGTGGAGCCTGTTCTGTAATATTCCTTAGCTTAATTTAGCCTAATATGTACTTCTTAATTTGTCAAAGTATTGTAATATTGTTAAAAACATATATATGGGGTTAAACTTGTGGATTCTTGATACTTAAGGTTAAAAGACCAAAAATGTCAATATTTAAAACTCTCTAAATTGAAATACGTATGATAAAGCCTGATGATTCACATTCTATCGTTTCTCTCATATCTTGACTCTCTTTCTCAATTAAATCCAACAAATTTCTTAAAATGAAGTTGAAAATCTAGATCAATCAAATCATATAAATGTTTCTAAATTGGACTAAAGCTTCAAGTTGACTTGAATATCGTTTATTTTGAAAATTTTATGAATGTTGGTGGGTATGGCAAAGTGTTCATGGACACAGTGACCGATTTGAGATAAATCGGCTAAATTAGCCCGTGTTAACATCAATTTATGTTAGATAAATGTTGGAAATAGTTCATTGCTTGTTTTTCGGTTGATTTAAACACTGGAATGGTACAAATCGACCAAATCAAAGTTTTGGTGAAAATGGTTTAGTTTTGAGATACTGAAGAACAATCTCAGACATACACTAAGTCCGAGATTTTGTTGAAATTTAGACTTCTATTAGGTTCAAATCTCAGATGTAGAGGTGACAATTTTGGCCCAATGGGTCAACTAAGAGGGAGGGTCAAAATGATCCATGATAAAAAGCTAAGCATGAAATAATTTTTTTTTAAAAGTTAAATTGTAGAAAATGAGTTATAAACAAATTACTTTTTTTTTGTAAAATATTTCAATATTATGAAATATTTTGTCTTTTGGTCATCAACTCAACCCATTCAATCCGTTTTCTTGAACGGGGTGGAATTGCTACCCTTACTTGGATGTCTACATGATCCGAAGTTCAGACTTTGAATATAGCATAACGAGGTTATGTATAGGTGTCTCTCAGAGTCAAGGAGTCTGAGATTAGTTAAGCCTTAGAGCATTTTATAACCCGAATTTTTAAATCTTAGATGAAGACGAAGTACGAGATTTCCCCAAATCTCGGATCAATGCCAAGTCCGAGATTTATGCATTGTATTCCTTAATCCAGTTTACAACGTGTAACATCCGGCACTAAACCAGGTTAGCAACGATGACCCAATATGTATTTAATAGTCAATTATAGCCTAATCAGTGGTCATTAGAAATTAATCAAGTGATTAACAAGGTTTATTAGAAAATTCAACTCAATTAGAATCAAATTCATCGGTGCGATGAATCGGGAATCAATTAATCCGATCAATTTACGATATGAGGGATTAATTCAACTAAGTACATCATTAAATTATGATTAGTGACACTAATCATACACTAATACAATTACTTAACATTAATTATGCAAGACTAAAACAATTCATTAAAACAATGCATTCAAAAGTATTTATAAATTTACAAGAAAAGGGAAATACAAGAATACATTCTAAATACATTTATACAAAAATAAAAAAATGAAAATACAAGATAATATCTTGAAAAATCTGCCCATAGGAGGTACATAAAGGACTTGAAAATATTTTTTTACTCAACATATCTACATCAAATCCCTCTACACCATCCTCCTTTCAATTCAAAGAAGATCTTACACTCCACCCCTCTTATCACCATCAATTAAACCTCCATCTTTTGCCTATAAATAGAGAGCTTCCCTTTCATATTATTCACACCAAAACCCTTCTTTTTCTCTCTAAAAACCGGATCCCACACATACACACACTACAAACATTTTCATTCAAGTGTTCTTGGTGAAATTCAAGTGTTCTGGGTGAAGTTCAAGTGTTCTTGGTCCAAATCTTGCAAGAGTTCTAACTTCTTCTCAATTTCATACTCTAAATACTTCAAAGTAAGTAAATACTAGCTTATTTCATCATACATTTATGTTTATATAAGTCTTGCATAATATATATAATCACCAACAACAACAAGTTTCATAAAAACTCAAGTTTATAAATTTCTAGTTTTTGTGTTTAAGTTGTTCCTTTAAATATGTTTATGAATATATAAACACATCATAAAAGTGTTAATATTATGAAAACAAGTGATATATATGTGTTTTATAACTTTTATACAAGTAGTCTTTGAATAAACAACTAGAATCATACGTTATTTCAAGTTTATAAACTGCGGATTTTCGGCAGAAAATTTATATCGACTTTGAAAAATCATAACTAATTCATAACTTATCGAAATGAGTTGATTCTTGTCTCAAAAGTTAGATCTATGTCTTAACTATAGATCTGGAAGTTTTCATAATTTATTTTGGAGTTTAAGACCTCCAGAAATTATTTGGTAAACGGAAAGTTTGACAGCTCAAAAATGGCCAACATAGGGTTTTCAACAAGTTTTTTCCCTAACCTAAACATCTCGAAAAATGGTCGTTCTTGATTCTAAAAATCCTTTGTATATAGTACGTAGTTTAATGTACTAGAAAACCAAAGCGTAAAACATTTTGGAGCTTGGTCAAAAACAGCCTCAAAGTAGCCGAAAAACCTCCGAAAAAGCTGGAAAATTATATACATACATACATAAATAAATATATATATATATATATATATATATATATATATATATATATATATATATATAAACTTGACGTTTTTAGCGGGTTTTATTTATAAACTTGTAATGTTGGGTGATTTAAGACATAAAAATCTATAAATATATATATTATCATATATTAGAGATATTAAGTCCCTATTATCATTTAGGGCTCGATTAAACTCACTCGACGTATCATCCATTCAATTACGCTAAAAAGCTTTTTACGCTCGTTTTTGCCATCGCAATCTCGGTGAGTTCTCATAGCCCCTATTTTCACACTGTTATGTTTTGGGGATGAAATACATGCTTCGTTTTTATATGGACACGAAAATATCTTCATTTCTATTATGTATTACACATGTGGTTCCATCAGCCCTTATATCATGAACCGTTAATTGCATTTATTTGTAAGCGCGAATATATTGTGGATAGATCTATCGGGAGTCATGTCCCCCATTCGGGTTAGTTCGGGTCAGCTAACAGCGAGTGCATACATATTTAACACACGGTATTACGTATGGGAATACTGCACAGGGCAAACTCATTTTAATTAAGCTTCGGTTGCATGATGGTTTATATGTAATACATAATATGGAATTTATGATTTTATAAATTCAATCTCTATTATTGTTGTCCCTACAAGTCAGATTTACGTGTAAACCTATGAGCTCACCAACAATTTTTGTTGACGTATTTTAGCGTGTATTTTCAGGAAATTAAGGCAAGTCCTACACCTCGGTAGTATTTTCAAGCTTCCGCATTTAAGGAGTCGCACTCAGTTTCAAACCATCGGAGATTTACTTGCATTATTTTGGATAATTTAATTATGTATTTAAATCTCTGTATCTTGCGAACTACTTTTATCATTTTCGGGTTATGTAAAACATTTATATCTTTTAAAGTTAAACCGATGTATTTTTGAAAACGTCCATATAGTGGTCGTTCATTATGATTATGGTTACGCTTCCACAACGTCACGCTTCGTTGCCAACCGGGGTAACGGGGTGTGACAGATTGGTATAAGAGCCATAGTTATAGTGAACTAGGTTGCATTAGTACCCTAGACTATAACTGCACTTAAGTTTTACTGATATTAATAATATTTTGTAACTAACTAAAATACTATGAATGGACCTTGATAGCAGAAAACATGTCCCACCCGGAGACCATCATCTTGTCAGATTCAGAGGATGAGTACACCCCTACGAGCCTCGCAGTCACTGAGGTTTTCACTGAAGGAGAACCATCTGAAGAAGAAGACCCCTCCAAAGAACCAATGGAGGAGTCAGAAGAGGAACCGATGGAAGAAGATGACGAGGGAGAGGATCCACCGCCCCCAACAGTCCCCGCCCGCATTCCATACCACCCGGCAGAGCCATCATTTAAGCCATATCAGCCTTACCCAAACGGCCCTAAAATGTTGTATACACCCCGAAAGCGGGTGATCACGCCGAGACGGGAATCTATTCCCATCTCGACTCCCCAACCCAATCTCCCACCACCACACCGACGTGTAGACGCCCGACGATGGGGCTGGATACCTGAAACCCTCCGTGACTGGAGGCAAGAGGAAGGAATCCCTTCCCACTTTGAGATCGGAGGACCATCCTCCGCACCTATTCCGTCACTTACCCATGAACCCGCCGAACAGACCATACCACTCTTGGTAGCACGGTCTTCAAGGCATGATCTCCAACTTCGGTTACTTGACCAAGACATCGGAGAAATGACCGCTCGTTTAGAGCGGGAGGAGTTACAAAACTCCAACATATACTGGGCCAACCAGCACGCCCTCGCCATTCAGCAGGATGGACTGAATGAGCTTCGACAACGATTGGCCGAGAGCGAGGCCCGTAATGAGGAGCTGACAGACCGCCTCAATGCTTTGGAAAAGGGAGAGACCCCTGATCACTCCCGCACCTAGTACCCCCTTCTCTATCTTTGTAATATTAGGAAATTATTATGTAATAGTGTAGGACTAAAAATTTTCGGGTAATAATCCGCCCATTGTAAGAAAGTTATAGAATGATTAATGAAAATTGCAAGTTATTTATGAAATTGTGTTTGATGATTATAGTGTTGTGCCTTAAGAAAAATTACATCTTTAAGATTCAACTTATTACACTATGCTATTTTCTTTAAACTTTAAGATAATGCCGCCAAGACGAGTTATGAACGCTGCCGAAATTGAGGAACTAGTTGCACAAAGAGTAGCTGCTGCTATAGCCACTTATGAGACAAACCGGAACAGTTCAGCTAATGGATATGGTGGTGCTAGCCGCACCACGGGAGGAACTGAAACCCACTCAAAGGGGTGTGGAATTAAGGGGTTTTTGAGCTGCAAGCCCCGATACTTCAATGGAACTGAAGGAGCCGTTGGATTAGTACGATGGTTCGAAAAACTAGAGTCTGTCTTCCGTGTTAGCGGATGCATTGAAAGAGACAAGGTAAAGTTCGCCACCCACACTTTACAAGACAGCGCCTTGACATGGTGGAACTCGTATACCCAGTCTGTGGGGATTGATGCAGCTTACCAACTCGCCTGGACCGAGTTAAAGAAGATGATGACCGATGAGTATTGCCCGAGGAATGAGCTGCAGAAAATGGAGTCAGAGTTTTGGAATCTGGCTATGAAGGGAACGGATGTAGCTGGGTACACCAACCGATTCCACGAACTGAGTATTCTGTGCCCTCAGATGGTGACCCCTGAGTACAAGAAAATCGAACGTTACATTTGGGGTCTCGCTCCTCAAATTCAAGGAAATGTCACTGCCTCCAACCCATCCACCATACAGGATGCCATCAGAATGGCCAACAATCTTATGAATCAAGTGTCCCGGAGGAATGAAGCCAAGGCCGGGGAAAACAAGAGGAAGTGGGAGGACAAGTCCGGGAGGAATACGGGTTCGCAATCCAAAAAGCCCGAGACCATCAAAGCTTATGTAGCCGGAGCTGAGTCAAGGAAGGGCTACACAGGTACCAAGCCTTTCTGCACCCAATGCACCTTTCATCACAACAAGGGTCTCTGCCGAACCCCTTGTGGAAAATGCAAACGTATTGGTCATGTGGCCAAGGACTGTAAATTTGGAGCCCCGGGTGTCAATGGCGGCAGTCAAAGAAGCTGCTATGAATGCGGAGCTGCCGGGCACTTCAGGAATGAGTGCCCGAAGTTGAAAAATGATGGAGGAGCTCAGGGGAGAGCTTTTGTGTTAGGAGCAGGTGACGCTCGTCAGGATCCCCATGTGGTATCAGGTACGTTTCTTTTAAATGACATTTACTCTTACGTACTCTTTGATACTGGGGCTGATAGGAGCTTTATATCTGATAAGTTTAGTAAGCAATTGAATTCCACTCCTTTTCCCTTAGACAACTCTTATACTATAAAACTGGCTGACGGAAAAATAATAGAGGCAAGTAGTATTATTAAGGAATGCACACTGAAGCTGGCAGATCATCCCTTTAAGATAGATTTGATGCCTATAAAACTCGGAAGTTTTGATGTAGTAATTGGTATGGATTGGTTGTCACACACCCAGGCCGAGATTTTGTGCGGTAAGAAAGTGGTACGGATACCACTCCACAAGAAGAAGGTCCTAACAGTCCAAGGGGAAAGAAAGAACCGACAGCTGAATGTCATATCCGGCCTAAGAACATTAAAGTGCCTTAGGAAAGGTTGCCATGCAGTACTGGTACAAATTGCAGAAAAAGAGTCGGAGGAGAAGCGACTCGAGGATATCCCAGTGGTTTGTGACTATCCGAAGGTCTTCCCGGAAGATTTGCCTGGACTTCCGCCAACTAGACAAGTAGAGTTTCAAATCGATTTGGTGCCGGGAGCTGCACCGGTCGCAAGAGCCCCATATAGACTCGCTCCTTCTGAAATGCAAGAGCTATCCAATCAATTACAAGAGTTGATGGATAAAGGATTCATTCGACCAAGTTCCTCACCTTGGGGAGCTCCGGTCTTGTTCGTGAAAAAGAAAGACGGATCCTTCAGGATGTGTATAGACTACCGAGAACTAAACAAGTTAACAGTAAAGAACCGCTACCCCCTTCCCAGAATTGACGACCTGTTTGACCAACTACAGGGATCTATCTTCTACTCTAAGATTGATCTGCGATCCGGTTATCATCAAGTAAAGGTTCGAGAAGAAGACATTCCCAAGACAACATTCAGAACTCGTTATGGACATTACGAATATCAGGTAATGCCATTCGGTTTGACCAACGCACCAGCCGTATTCATGGACCTCATGAATCGAGTGTGTAAACCGTATCTGGACAAATTTGTAATAGTGTTCATAGACGATATCCTCATCTATTCCAGAAATAAGGAGGAGCACGGACAACATCTCAAGCTGATCTTGGAGTTGTTAGAGAAGGGACAGTTATACGCCAAATTTTCAAAATGTGAATTTTGGTTGCGAGAAGTTAAATTCCTTGGACATGTGATCAACAGCCAGGGAATCCAAGTTGATCCATCAAAAATCGAGGCCATAAAGAACTGGGCAACTCCTAGAACTCCCACGAAAATCCGCCAATTTCGAGGACTTGCTGGTTATTATAGGCGATTTATTGAAAACTTCTCAAAGATACCAGGTTCCCTAACAGAGTTGACTCGGAAGGATTTAAAATATATCTGGGGTGAAGAGCAAGAATGCGTTTCAGCAGTTAAAGCAAAGATTGTGTAGTGCACCAATTCTGTCCTTACCTGAAGGGACTGAAAATTTTGTGGTCTACTGTGATGCCTCACACAATGGATTAGGTTGTGTGCTCATGCAAAGGGATAAGGTCATTGCTTATGCATCACGGCAACTCAAAATTCACGAGGTGAACTATACGACTCAAGATTTGGAGCTTGGAGCAGTGGTGTTTGCTCTCAAAATATGGAGGCACTACCTGTATGGAACTAAGTGCACGGTGTTTACGGACCATAAAAGCCTTCAGCATATTCTGAATCAGAAAGAGTTAAATATGAGGCAACTTCGTTGGGTTGAACTGCTTAGCGATTATGACTGCGAAATTCGTTATCATCCGGGGAAGGCGAATGTCGTAGCTGATGCCCTGAGCCGAAAGGAACAGGTTAAGCCATTGAGAGTCCGAGCTTTGGTCATGACTATACAGTCAAGCCTAAACTCTCAAGTCCGCGAGGCACAAGAAGAAGCAGTCAAGGAGGGTAATCTACTGGATGAAGCCTTGAGAGGTATGGATAAGCAGTTTGAAATCAAGTCAGATGGATGTCGGTACTACATGGACAGAATTTGGCTACCAAAATTTGGAGGAGTAAGGAAGCTGATCATGGATGAAGGGCATAAAACAAGATATGCTATTCATCCAGGGTCAGATAAGATGTACCAAGACTTGAAGGGAATGTATTGGTGGCCAAACATGAAGGCTGACATTGCTACCTATGTCAGCAAGTGCTTAACATGTTTGAAGGTTAAGGCTGAGCACCAGAAACCATCAGGATTGCTAGTTCAACCAGAAATACCCCAGTGGAAGTGGGAAAACATCACCATGGATTTCATCACCAAGTTGCCGAAGACTTCTGGAGGTTATGACACTATTTGGGTGATTGTGGATCGACTTACCAAAACCGCACATTTCCTGCCCATCAAGGAGACTGATAAGATGGATAAGTTAACACGAATCTATCTTAAAGAAGTCGTCTCAAGGCATGGAGTGCCAGTATCACTTATATCAGACAGGGACAGCCGGTTCACATCAAGATTTTGGCAATCATTGCAAGAAGCACTGTGTACACGTCTAGATATGAGCACAGCCTACCACCCGCAAACGGATGGTCAGAGTGAAAGGACGATTCAGACTTTGGAAGACATGCTAAGGCATGTGTTATCGACTTTGGCAAAAGTTGGGACAGGCACCTGCCATTAGTGGATTTTCCTATAACAACAGCTATCACTCAAGTATTAAGACCGCTCCATTCGACGCACTCTACGGGCGAAAGTGTCGATCGCCACTTTGTTGGGCTGCAGTAGGAGATAGTCAGATTACTGGACCTGAGATCATCCAGGAAACTACAGAAAAGATAGCCCAGATTCGTAACCGATTAAAGATCGCGCGGGATCGACAGAAAAGTTATGCAGATGTTCGACGGAAGGATTTGGAATTCCAAGAGGGAGATCAAGTAATGTTGAAAGTCTCGCCTTGGAAGGGCGTAATCCGTTTTGGGAAACGAGGAAAACTCAATCCTCGTTATATCGGACCATTCAAGATCACCAAAAGAATTGGCCCGGTAGCTTACCGACTCGATCTGCCCCCAGAGCTTAGTAACGTTCATAATACCTTCCACGTATCTAATCTTAAGAAGTGTCTGGCTGATGAAACACTAGTTATACCCATGGACGAGCTGGAACTAGATGATAAGTTGAACTTCATTGAGCAACCCGTGGAAATAATGGACCGAGAAGTCAGGAAACTAAAGCACAGCCGGATCCCGATATTAAAAGTCAGATGGAACTCTAAGCGAGGTCCTGAGTTTACGTGGGAACGCGAAGACCAGTTCCGAGAAAAATACCCCCATCTGTTCTCAAATACTCAAGAAGTGGAGAACACGAGCTAATTTCGGGACGAAATTCCCTTAACAGGTGGAGACTGTAACATCCGGCACTAAACCAGGTTAGCAACGATGACCCAATATGTATTCAATAGTCAATTATAGCCTAATCGGTGGTCATTAGAAATTAATCAAGTGATTAACAAGGTTTATTAGAAAATTCAACTCAATTAGAATCAAATTCATCGGTGCGATAAATCGGGAAATCAATTAATCCGATCAATTTACGATATGAGGGATTAATTCAACTAAGTACATAATTAAATTATGATTAGTGACACTAATCATACACTAACACCATTACTTAACATTAATTATGCAAGACTAAAACAATTCATTAAAACAATGCATTCAAAAGTATTTATAAATTTACAAGAAAAGGGAAATACAAGAATACATTCTAAATACATTTATACAAAAATTAAAAAATGAAAATACAAGATAATATCTTGAAAAATCTGCCCATAGGAGGTACATAAAGGACTTGATAAATATTTTTTTACTCAACATATCTACATCAAATCCCTCTACACCATCCTCCTTTCAATTCAAAGAAGATCTTACACTCCACCCCTCTTATCACCATCAATTCAACCTCCATCTTTTGCCTATAAATAGAGAGCTTCCCTTTCATATTATTCACACCAAAACCCTTCTTTTTATCTCTAAAAACCGGATCCCACACATACACACACTACAAACATTTTCATTCAAGTGTTCTTGGTGAAATTCAAGTGTTCTTGGTGAAGTTCAAGTGTTCTTGGTCCAAATCTTGCAAGAGTTCCAACTTATTCTCAATTTCATACTCTAAATACTTCAAAGTAAGTAAATACTAGCTTATTTCATCATACATTTATGTTTATATAAGTCTTGCATAATATATATAATCACCAACAACAACAAGTTCTATAAAAACTCAAGTTTATAAATTTCTAGTTTTTGTTTTTAAGTTGTTCCTTTAAATATGTTTATGAATATATAAACACATCATAAAAGTGTTAATATTATGAAAACAAGTGATATATATTTGTTTTATAACTTTTATACAAGTAGTCTATGAATAAACAACAAGAATCATACGTTATTTCAAGTTTATAAACTGCGGATTTTCGGCAGAAAATTTATATCGACTTTGAAAAATCATAACTAATTCATAACTTATCGAAATGAGTTGATTCTTGTCTCAAAAGTTAGACTATGTCTTAACTATAGATCTGGAAGTTTTCATAATTTATTTTGGAGTTTAAGACCTCCAGAAATTATTTGGTAAACCGAAAGTTTGACAGCTCAAAAATGGCCAACATAGGGTTTTCAACAAGTTTTTTCCCTAACCTAAACATCTCGAAAAATGGCCGTTCTTGATTCTAAAAATCCTTTGTATATAGTACGTAGTTTAATGTACTAGAAAACCAAAGCGTAAAATATTTTGGAGCTTGGTCAAAAACAGCCTCAAAGTATCCGAAAAACCTCCGAAAAAGCTGGAAAATTATATACATACATATATATATATATATATATATATATATATACTTGACGTTTTTAGCGGGTTTTATTTATAAACTTGTAATGTTGGGTGATTTAAGACATAAAAATCTATAAATATATATATTATCATATATTAGAGATATTAAGTCCCTATTATCATTTAGGGCTCGATTAAACTCACTCGACGTATCATCCATTCAATTACGCTAAAAAGCTTTTTATGCTCGTTTTTGCCATCGCAATCTCGGTGAGTTCTCATAGCCCCTATTTTCACACTGTTATGTTTTGGGGATGAAATACATGCTTCGTTTTTATATGGACACGAAAATATCTTCATTTCTATTATGTATTACACATGTGGTTCCATCAGCCCTTATATCATGAACCGTTAATTGCATTTATTTGTAAGCGCGAATATATTGTAGATAGATCTATCGGGGGTCATGTCCCCCATTCGGGTTAGTTCGGGTCGGCTAACAGCGAGTGCATATATATTTAACACACGGTATTACGTATGGGAATACTGCACAGGTCAAACTTATTTTTATTAAGCTTCGGTTGCATGATGGTTTATATGTAATACATAACATGGAATTTAAGATTTTATAAATTCAATCTCTATTATTGTTGTCCATACTAGTCAGATTTACGTGTAAACCTATGAGCTCACCAACAATTTTTGTTGACGTATTTTAGCGTGTATTTTCAGGAAATTAAGGCAAGTCCTACACCTCGGTAGTATTTTCAAGCTTCCGCATTTAAGGAGTCGCACTCAGTTTCAAACCATCGGAGATTTACTTGCATTATTTTGGATAATTTAATTATGTATTTAAATCTCTGTATCTTGCGAACTACTTATATCATTTTCGGGTTATGTAAAACATTTATATCTTTTAAAGTTAAACCGATGTATTTTTGAAAACGTCCATATAGTGGTCGTTCATTATGATTATGGTTACGCTTCCACGACGTCACGCTTCGTTGCCAACCGGGGTAACGGGGTGTGACACAACGTCAATTAGGTTATATATTAATTTATAATGATCATACATGTCATTTAACATCTAAAAGATTAGTGTATAAACAATCTTAAGCCATAGCATAACATTGATAAAGCTATATAAAGCCTGTTAAAATTACAGAGTCTAAGTTGTCAAAGCCAAGATTGAATAAAGAGTTAAAGTCAAGTCTAAATAGCTTTACAGCCCGAGTTAGTCAAGAATAGATTAATAAAGCCTAAGAAAGAACCAGAAACGCACACGTGAAATCCAGTCTACAACACTATTACCTACATAGCTCAGCCCAACATCTAAAGCCCAATGTTTTATTGATTATTTGCTTTACATGGTTTCTTTATATCTTGACACATTATTGCAATGTAGCTTTCCATAAAACTCATAAAAGCTAGAATGAGCGACTGTGCACACCATAGTAAAGTGTGGTCCAGTTGAAGATGACAACATCTTTTCTTTATACTTTATCTACAACATCAATTTTTACTGTTTTAGCACTTTGTCATTGCTTACTTGTTATTCAAAATTTCATTTGACATAAACGGCTATATTTGAGATTCCTAGTTGCTCAAGTTGAGCAAGTAGATTAAGCTTAGGTTAATGACATAGAAGCCTAAGTATACTCTAATGTTAACCATGTTCCTTTACTTGTAGCTAACCCTGATCCCTACAAAATGCACGTGTGTCGTGTAACATTATCCTAATCCATGAATATATGTCTTAATAGGGACAGATACTGCCAAACTGCTATGCAAATCGCACATATGCTTTTATGACTTTTATCCGTTTTTCTATAATTGAATGTAACAATCTTAATCTGTATTCCCAATAAGAAATTAGCTTAAGTGTAGACTAAGGCAAATCACATGCTGGACCATCTGTTTAGGTGTAGACTGTTCAAGATCTTTTGCGATAGTTAAGAGCTTATGTAATGTAATTGAGAATTGGTAGTGCTTTACCTTTTAATAAATTGTGATGTATTAGTTGTTAGACAATTATACACTTTTAAAAGCTTATAGTTTGGTTTATTTAACGCATTTCTTATCTTTGATGATTCAGTATTGTTCATGTTAATATTGCTTTTGTAGAACAAATTAAGACCTTTACGAACGTTGGATTTTACATCTACACATGAATATGAAAAGAATTTATTGAAAAAAGTTCTTGCGATAAAATGGTACTTCTAGTAACTTATTCCTATAATTTATCATATTAGTTGGAAAAATTACATTAGGTTCGGTTTGGTTTGATTTGATTTTGGTTTGGTTTGGGTTGATTTGATTTTGGTTTGGCTTGGTTTAATTTGATTTGATCTGATCTTGAATCATATTTAGATAAATGATGTACGGCAAAATAAGTTGATCTTGAATCAAACTATTAATATTGATTATTCAAATATAATTTATTATAAAATAAATTGTGGGTGGGGCCCACATTAGAATCATAATGTAAAATAAATTTTAGGGTGAATTATAAATTTCATCACCGTGGTTATGTATATAAATTATGGTTATGATCATTTTCATATTGAAATTATATGCTTGTTACCGTTTTGTTATGCTTTTAGTCCTTTGACAAATCAATTTTTGATTTATGACCATTTTATCTTTTCAACTTTATTTCAGTTTTGGTCCCTAACGAATTACTTTCATTTTTATATTATTTTTTATTCAGTTATTATTTATTTTATACTAGTGTTTTTCTTATTATTAGAATTTAACTAAAATTATAATTTTTTAATATCTTGCCCTTTATCATTATTATTAGCATTAATTCAAATAATAGTTTATTTGATATGTTTTTTTTAAATCATAAGAAGAATTTAAATAAAATAACTTTTATATATATATATATATATGGATTTGTATATTACTAAGTCGTATTATTATTATTATTATTGTTATTGTTATTACAATTAAGTTCAAATACATATTCATATATATACATTTGTTTGTAACTTTTCGAATAATTTTTTATTACTTTTCATTTTTAAAAGTTATAATGATATATATTTTTTTGAACGGCAAACTATCCTACTCTTACTCCTACTCCTAAACTACTCCTTTACCACCAAACTGACTTACTCCACCTGAATATCAACTTGCCTCCGACGGGGATCGAACCCGTGACCTCTCGCTTACAACTCCCCACTCTTACCGTCAGGCCAAAGGCCTTTTGGTTATAATGATATATGTATTTGTCTTTTTTCAATATCATATATTACTTCATATAAATAAATACTTGTCTTTAATTTATTTACTTTGTTATTTGATTTATTTTAGAATATATATATATATATATATATATATATATAATATTTTAATGAAATATATTATTTTTGTCAAATAAATAATTTTATATGTATATAAACTGCATGTTTTAAAATATAGTTAAAACTTAACAAATATATAAACTTGACACATTATATGTATAAACTAAATAATTTGTTAAGCTTTGTTATAACTTCGTACGAAATTTTTGTGATCATTCATGGTTTAATACATTGAACATTTTAATTTATCTGAACATTAACTTTATAAAATAATTGAATCAGAATAGATAACACGTTAAATTATATATTTCGTTAATTTATAATCACAATGGACATAGAGGGTGTATATAAATACAAAATATTTAAACTAAAATGTATAAATGAATACATATATGTATAAATATGGATAAAAATGAATAAATTAGTAAGTATTTATATAAGTAATATATAGTAGAGTAAATAGGTAAACAAATTAAAAGTATACATAGTTATAATTTTTTATAAATAAAAAGTAATAGAATATAAATACATTTAAAAAAAATAAATATATAAGTAGTGCAATATATATTTAAAATTATTATGAAATAATAATAATAATAGTATTTATAACAATAATTAACAAAATTACAACATACCGAAATTAGTCATAAACAATTTATTTTCAGTTACTACAAATTACTGTGTAACACCCCCGAAAAATAATATAAGTGCCACGTAATCAAGACTGTCGGGGGACATCATTCACACATAGGTACCTGTATATACCCCAATAATTACACAACCACAACGTGAGTAAGTAAGTCCAGTATAGTATGACGTCACGCCAATCCCAAATTTCATATCCAAAGTAAATATAATTACAAACCACCAAACGATGACTACCTCTAGTAAGGTACTAATCCTCGAGCTGAGATAGTAGGTGGAGCCTACTTAGATATAGCATGCCGACTATCACTTCCCTAAGCCCCTGAGATGCACAACTTAAGGATTACAGGTTAGCTAAATTAGCTAGTGAAAATGCAAGTTAGTTAAAACATAAAGCCCGATATAATAGTTTAGCGTTCCTGCTAAACTAGTAGTATGAAATCTGTCCCAATGATGATCATCCCTGAAATGATAGCAAACCCGGTGGGATCCCCCTCCCACGCACGTGGTCCACAAGACTGCACAAAGTTGTCTTGGGCATCCAATAAGGGTTGGGAGCTAAAAGAAACATGTCCCAGTCGTACGGTTTACCAGAGTAAAACAATGCACATCACGGTGCAACACGGTAGCATGGTATTACGAGATCTTATAAATATAAAATACAGTATAAAGTAGCATGATTAAATAATTAATCCCGATAACCCAATATAAGCCTAATTCCCGTGTAAAACCCAGTAATTATGCTAGAACACAGATTAAATGAAGTATAAAGTGCATTTCAAAAAAATACTTGCATCTCACCTGATAACTTGTTCATGAGTCCTTGAATTTCTAATCCCGCCCATCAATCTGTGACCCTCAATAACACAGTTAACAACTAATATCACGTAACGATCCCACACAATAGCCCAAACCTAACCCAATATAAGCCTAAGTCACGTGTAAAACCCAGTAATTATGCTAGAACACAGATTAAATGAAGTATAAAGTGCATTTCAAAAAAATACTTGCATCTCACCTGATAACTTGTTCATGAGTCCTCGAATTTCTAATCCCGCCCATCAATCTGTGACCCTGAATAACGCAGTTAACAACTAATATCACGTAACGATCCCACACAATAGCCCAAACCTAACCCAATAGCCCAAACTAGCATTTAAGACAACTGGCCTGATCGCGGTCGAGGTCGACCCCACCATGGTCACGCTGAACTGGTCTCGGTCGCAGTCCCACCTCGGCCGCACTTCCCGAGATCAATCACCTGAACTACATGTTGATCTCGACCGCGCTCAAAGTTGACTAGAACAAAACAGATGCCCTGTTTTGAGTAAGCTTGCCATGTTTGTGGCCTCTAATCATCCCAAATTCATTCCATTAACGTATATATACACAACCTAATCGATTTCAAACAAATTAACACAACTAACCACATGATTTGGAGGCTAACTTACTTGAATTGAAAGTGGTGAAGTAAGGAACAAGAAGGAGATGAATTCCAGCAAGTATCTAGTCTCAATCTCTGTGTTTTTTTGTTGCTGTCCAAAGTCCAAACACACACACACGCTTTCTGAATTAGTTGAAGTGTGAAGGAAAATATCAATTAATACTCGTGTATATCTTCGGGATCACATTTAAGTAGCGGTTACTAAGGTTGTAATTTTTTATTAACTTTTAACCTGAATACGTGAAATAACGCGACCACTTCATCATGTGCCCGAATCCACGTGTCAAACCGCAACCGGTCAAACTCGATAATATTAAATTAATTAACAAATAGGAAATTTATACGTACATGTCTCAAATCAAGGATGTTACAACACATAGTCATGTAAATACTTAATTTATAATAAAATAATAATACTAATACTAGTAATGATAATATCAAATAAATAATAAAAATACAACATATTAAAAAACTTATTACTTCAATTAAATTTTAATATTAATAATTAGACAATATATAAAATAAATAGCAAAAGAATTAATAGTCACTGATAAAATAAAAAAAACAAATAAATTGATTAGGAACCAAAACAGAAATAAAGTAAAATACAAAAATTGTTTTTTTAAGAAAATATTAGAGAAAGGGATCAAAGACATAATAAAACATTAACTCTATATACTATATAAAAAGGCGATAACCATAATTTGTGTATAAGCACATAGACAAAAATTGTAATTTACCCTAAATTTTAATAATTATGTATACTTTTCCTCATGTAAGTTTAAGAATAGTTTATATCTGTAAGATGTTATACGTGTAATGGGAATAGGATATGCACTTTTTATCCTTCTATTCATACTTAAAACAAATAATACAAGTCAAAATCAGTTTATTGATTACGTGTTCTATTTTTTTTTTCAAGAATTAATGATATATTACGCAATCATGTGTTAAGTTGTGGCTATATATATACAAGGATCGATTAATCAGTAACGATCAAATAACAGTCAGAAGCTACCATATATGCACAACCATGAAAATCCTTGTTCTAATGTGTGCAGTATTTCTGAAGTTTTCTTTTACTACATCTGATTCAAATCGTGTCTCTGAAAACTATACCCTCATCCACGCTACCAACCTAGCAAAGCATGGCTGTGAAAGCCGATGCGGGGATTTAATCGTTCCCTACCCTTTTGGCATCGGCAATACAACAAATTGTTCTATAAACCATGAGTTTGACATCTACTGTAACACTTCTCTAAAACCTCCAAAGGCCTTTCTTTCAGAAAATAATTACCCCTCAATTAAACAGATATCTGATTCCACACTCCGTACATCCAATATGCTGTCTGAGGTTTGTTATTTTCCAAATGGCACTATTTCAGATTCATTCAATATCTCGGGGGATTTAAGTAACACCCCGTACACCTTCTCACAAGTAAATATGTTCATAGTAATCGGCTGTGCTGATTATGCTTGGATGGCCTCAGCAACCAAGTCTAGGAATTATTCTACAGGTTGTATGGTCACTTGTTCAGAACCAGAGGATGCTGTAGCTGACCAATGTGCAGGCAGTGGTTGTTGTCAATCGTCAATCCCCAAAGACATGATGGCCTATGTAACATTGCTCGGAACATTGGTGAACTCAACCAACTTGAACCATACGAGGTCTTTTAATCCTTGTACATATGCATTTTTGGGTGAGGAAAATGAATTTCAGTTCAATGGTGCCGCCGATTTAAACGATACTTCCTTCAAGGAAAACACTGAAGCTAACGTTCCAATCGTTCTTGAATGGGCTATCGGTAATCTGAGCTGCCCAGAAGCCCAAGAAACCGCCAGTTTTGCCTGCCAATCAAATAGCACGTGTGTTAATTCTACTAGGGAAACCAGTGGGTACCGTTGCATCTGCAATGAAGGCTATGAAGGAAATCCCTATCTATCACCTGGCTGTCAAGGTACAATTCAAATTAACATTTTTTCGATCCCATTGTTAATCGGAATTTAAATTTATTTTATTTGTCCATAGAATAACTTTATTTTTTGATTCATCCAATTTGCGATGGTACTTATAATTGAAATATATGTTTTGTTTTTCATTATTTCTTTTTCGTCTAATTTGCTACGGTTTATTTTTTCTATAGCAAATCGGACGCAATTTGTGATGTTTTTATTTCATTGCAAATTTTTTTTGGACATTGCAAATTAGTTAATATTTGTGATGGATTTTTTCCGTTTGCAAATTTGCGTCGCAAAGCCTCTTTGTGATGTAGTGACAATATCATATCTTTTATTTAAAAAGACTATCAACTTTCAGCAATTTTGAACTAAAACATGTAAATTGATAGTAAGATCGTTTAATGATGACGTATGAACATGATTCGGTCACTTCAATGACATGCTTTTGTGATTAGTATAATTTATTTCTTGCGGATGATTTGTCTGATATATCTTTACATTAGACATAGATGAGTGTATGTATCCGGAAAGGTTTCCATGTTATGGAACGTGTTTGAATACCCCTGGAAATTACACATGCAAATGTAAACGAGGATATTCTGGTGATGGCAAGAAACATGATGGTTGTCGACGAAAGCCCTTCAACACTCTATTATTTTCTCTAGGTAATCCTTTGCTTTCACCAAATTATTTATTGATCTTTCATTCAATCAAAATAGTTTGTGAACCCATATTCTGTAACTTCTGTTTTAGTACAATTCACAAGTTTTCTTATGTGCCACAGTTTTTTTTGACCTGCGTTCACAAATTATTTATTAACCTTCCGTACGAACGAAAAATAAATTTTAATAACTGTATATATACCAAATAATCACATATAGGTATGGGGCTTGGAATACTTGCTTTACTAATTGGATCATCATTGTGGTATTTGATGGCGAAGAAAAGGAGAATACTAAAGCTAAGAGAAAAATTTTATGAGGAAAATGGAGGTGTGCTCCTTGAAAACAAACTAAAAACCAAGGATGGTGTCGGTGCTAATTCAATGAAAATCTTTGGTGTTCAAGAGTTAGAAGAAGCAACTAATAATTATGCGGAAGATATGATTCTTGGGAGAGGAGGTAATGGTGTAGTATACAAAGGAATTCTACGAAACAAGCGTGTTGTTGCAATCAAGAAGTCACAAAGATTGGATAAAACACAAAGGGAGCAGTTTATAAATGAAATTGTTATTCTTACACAGATTAGTCACATAAATGTGGTGCAACTTTTGGGATGCTGTTTGGAAGACGATGTACCGTTGCTGGTTTATGAATTTGTCCCTAACAAAACTCTTTATTTTCACATTCATAATACAAAATATGGGATAAGGAGATTGTCATGGGAAAATCGTTTAAAGATCGCACATGAATCAGCTAGTGCACTTTCATATCTTCACACTGATGCAAGAATGTCCATCATACATAGAGATGTGAAGTCTGCTAACATCTTACTGGATGACAATTACACTGCCAAAATTGCAGATTTTGGTGCCTCAAGATTAGTCCCCTTAGGCCATGATCAAGTCACCACACTAGTTCAAGGGACCTTCGGATACTTGGATCCTGAATATTTTCATACAGGCCAACTAACAGATAAGAGTGATGTGTACAGCTTTGGAGTGGTTCTTGCAGAACTCTTAACAGGAAAAAAACCAGTTAGTGCCGAAAGAGGCCTAGAGGACCGAAATCTTGCTACGTATTTTGTAAAGGCAATAAAGGAAAATCAATTTCTTGAGATTATTGATCGCCAAGTTGTAGATGAGGCAACTTATGAGCAGTTGAAAGCGATATGTAGCCTGGTATGTAGTTGCCTTAAACAAGTAGGTGTGAACAGACCTAGCATGAAAGAAGTGATCACAGAGCTTGAAACTTTGAGGAACCTCAAAAAACATCCATGGGATAATCAACGCGAGTATAATGAAACGAGTAGCTTAATGATTGAACACGAAGAAATTGGTCATTATGCAATACCTCTTGAAGGCGATAGTTATACTTTTGGAGAACAAAGTTTCAATATCAGTACTTGCTCAACGTCCTCACGAATTGCCTCGGAATGAAAAGATCTTCTACTTGCAACTAATTTCAGCTTTTATATAAATGTTTATGGTATTACACGACATATATAAATTTCTTGTTTAATGTGTTGTACTTTATATCTTCATTGTGAATCAGCATACGAATGAATATACCATTTTTCCATGTTTGTTGTGTAAAATGCTATTTTCATACTTAGTATAGTTAAGATTGTTATGACTGCTATACTTCGTACACTAATAGTTCTCATCAAATAAATTCGTTGCTTAATGTGTTGTACTATATATCTTCATTTTAAATCGGCATACGAATGAACACTGCGATAAATAAGGCATTATAGCAGTGACAAAATAATTATATTAATAGATGCAGTCTATTTGTAATTAGTATTTGTATTTCATAGGCCTTGTATCATCAGTTCTGTATCAGGCCCGTATAGGCCTCTTGTATCATGTATTTATATTTCGTTTATTCAATGAAATCAATGATGATTTCTATACAATAACATGGCACCAGAGCTTTTCTAGTCCTCCATCCTGCATGCAGCCCTTGCCGATCCCAACCCTAGCTGTCCACCCTTGTTTCTCGTGAAACCCTTCTGTGGCACCTGTCCGTGTTGCACTGCCCTACTGCTTTGCTTCCTTCTCTTCTTCCCTCTATCAATGGCACCTAGTAGTGAATCCTCTACAAGCTCCGTCACCGAAAGTCGGTGTAACAAACATAAAACTATAAAAGCCTCTATTCCTCTCACCCTCAATGTTGATGACTTGAATAATGATCAATGTTGGGAATTGTTTGAAACACATATATTGCACAATCCTTGGAGTTCTCGGTCACATTGACGGCACCCCTCAACCCACTGGACCTGATGACGCTGAATGGAAACACCTTGATTCTATTGTTAAGCTATGGATATATGGTACTATTTCTCAAACTCTGCTGCAAATGATTCTCAAGAAGACGGTTACTTGTAATGCGGTTTGGATTAGTCTCGAGAGTCTCTTTCGCGACAATAAAGACGCTCGTGCTGCAATCCAACAATGAAATCTATAATATTGTCATTGGCAACATGTCCATCTCTGAATATTGTGGCAAAATCAAGTCTCTTGCCGATCTTCTGGACAACATTGACTCTAAATCTGACAAATATGATCACGTTGCAGGAATCATTCATCATCGTGATCCCATACTGACTTTTCTACAGGCTCGCTCCATGCTCTTATTAGAGGGACAACATATATCTCAGTATCGAAATCACTCTACCTCTAATGGTGATACCACGTCCTCTCCAACTATCCTCCACAGTCCACACCGGCAACTCCTCTACTGGTGGCACTAACCGAATCTGAATCAACATCAAAATAACAATCAAGGACGTGGATCGCATTGCAACAATGATCGGGAGAACCAACACCCTAACTGTAACCCCCTTCCCTACCCATGGAGAGCCTACGGTTGGCCAGCCATGGGACCGTGGGGTTACACACCTATCGGAGCCCCTCCATCACTCTTGGCAGCCCCATCTCGACCCACCAACAGGCTGCAGACCACTCGTCCTTTACTCGCATCAACCTGTCCCTCAAGATTATCTCCCAAGCCATGCCGTATATCCTCCTCCACCACCTTGGTAATAATTCCCCTCTGTTGATTCCGATCAAACTACTACCACTCTTCCGCAAGCTTTCAACTCTCAATCTGTTCAGGGACCGGGTGAAACGGGATGGTATATGGACATTAATTGGTGCCCCTTCCCACTTAGAGTCGGGGCGCAGGTATACTCCATTCTATTTCTAATAACCACATTTATTTAATTATAACTATCTATTGCTGGCGCTTCATAAAGCCACCAGCAAATGTCGTCCCTCAGATTTCAATCAAATGATTATGGGCCTTTGATAACAATCCATTTACCTAATTACCAAATTACCCTGCCTCCAGAAACAACATCAGTTACATAAACAGGGGTATAGACGTAAACATGTACCAGAGCTCCATTATGTTTGTAGTTTATTTGCGTACTTTCTGGAAGGTAGTGGGCAGGTGGGCAGTTAATTGTTAGTGGGCAGGTTAGATTGCAGTTCACAAGCCTCTATATAAAGTCTGCTAAAAGTTTCACTTTTGCTATCCAATTTACGTTTTTTCTTCCTACCCAGTTTCATATTTTTTACTACTTTGAGGGAAATCAATGTCAGAAGACGCAAATCATGATGGCGGAATACTACCAAATAACGCAGAAAACTCAACGCGCGTTACTCAATCTGTCATTCACGTTGATTCTACACATATCGCTGCAGTGACCCAACACACTCCAAACGACGTGTCTCCGGTAAATTAAAATCTTTATTGCTCATTTAAGAATAAATTGGTAGATTACGCATACATGCAAATTTACGAGCCGTATGCTGCAGGTACGCAATCCGTCTCCAACAACTTCTTCTATCTTGGATTTCCTTGAACAACAATACGACACAGACACTGAGGTTTGCCCTCTATATTCTACACAACTTCAATCATTGTTTACATATTCTATATAGATAATTTGTTTCTTAATTCACATTCTACAGGATTACAATGTAGAAAACGTGTCAAACCAGTCCAATAACCCAGAAGAAACAGAGGTCCAGTTTCAGTGCATTTAAGAATTTTTTTTCCCACATTAACAACATTCGCTAACTAGTGATATTAAAAACCTTATTTTTCAGCTACATCCGGCTGATGAGGATCGAAGCATGAACTTGGATGAGGTACATATAAATGAACATTCCGCAATAATCAGTTTCAAATATTTAACGAAGGGTGCAATTATTTTTCAGTTACGTCCAGAGCTACGAGAGTTTGTGGTTCGGATGATAATATATATGACAAAACGCAAACGACGCCGTCGTAACCAAAGGAAGGTAGCCCTAATGGATGCTTCAGAAATTGTGGTTATCTCAAGCGATGATGAAACTGAGGAAGTACATGCCAGTCCGGTTACAAACATTGAACCAACTGTTGGAAACAACCGAGAACGTGTTTCCGTTTTTAACGGAACGAAGATCTACTGTTTGAGGGATGAGAATAGGGACCCTGATGATCAAACCCCACCTATTGCTTAGAGGTTATCAATCAACCAGCAACCCAAGACATCAGCTTTCATTTAAATTTCAGTATCAACTTCTGCAACATCTTTATTTTGTTCACTTTTAGAATGTGCTACAGCTTTTACTTTGTTTAATTCAAGTCCCTTTTATTTTTTTAAGAAAATGTAATCACTCTATTTGAATTACAACGTTTGTTTCAGTATTCGACTATGTCAAGTTATCATGTATCCTATTTTTTCTACAAAGTTGCAACTAGAAAACATAATTCAAACAAACAACAAAAATGTAAGTCAATTTTTTATTGGCATCGCCTGCATTACCAACAATAAAGTACGCAAATTTCACACTTTTTCCAGCTTCTACCTTTACTTTTAGTATTTATACAAGTTACTTGGATTTTCAAACATACCAGCCCATTAAGAAACCTAATATAAAATAAATATAACTTCAAACAATGTAGCTAATAAATAAAGTTTTCTTCCAAACAAATGTTGGTAATTGTTAATATTCAGCAAAATCATGCATGAATATGTGGGTTAACACATTTGTTAGACACCTGTTTAATAAAATTATGAAGATATAATTTCACATCTATAAACAATATTCAACTCTTATACATACCTTTATTAATGGCACATAAAGAAACAAACCAAACAGGTACACGTACGAAAAAAAATTGAATGTCACATTTAAAAGACCAACAAAAATGACCTTAGTTTAAAATTCTAAAATTTTTCCCATTTGACAAATGATAGTTTTTTTGGCAAACTAAATAATTATATATCAATTACATAAATAAAATTTCTTTTATCGTCGAACAAAGTAAATATGAAGAAACAATATTTTCATATAAATGTTATGCATCGTACACCAACAAAAATGACCTTATTTTAAAATTCTAACTTTTTTCCCATTTGGCAAATTTTAGTTTTTTTGCCAAACTTAATAATTATATACCAGTTACATTATTTAAATTTCTTAATCGTCAACCAATCTAAATATTAAGAAAAGTTTTTTTCCATGTAAATTTTATGCATCCAAATTTACCGACTCTTTTAATAACACGATAAATATCTAATAACACTAAAACAAAATAATCTAACTTTAAAATACAAAACTTTATGGCATATAATAAATTTTAGTTTTTTACCACACTAAATAATCTGACCACGTACACAATAAAACGTGCCCACAAAGAAAACAAAATTAACAAAAAACATCCAATAAAAATGATAACTGCCTATCAGCTATGTAGTGGGTGGTTAAAAGTCCACAAAATTAGGAATAATAGAGACAACCCAAGACAATCAGTTACTTTCCAAAAAATCTATAAATACATGTTCTTCATTTACTATTATTCAGTAATAGCAACAACAGTAACTTACTGAGGTACCAAACAATGGCAACAAGATTTAAGGTATGCAATTTCAGTTATTATTTAAGTTAATCTCATGTGTTTAACTTTGTTTCATTTGAATAATGTAGCATCCTGTCATGACTTTGGACTTCACTAGCGACTTGGAGGTAACAATTTTACACTTTAATATGATATTTGAGATATAATCCAATAGGACAACTAATGTTGTTATTGTCAATGTCACTGTTTTAGCATCCAGAATTAGTAGTAGATTGGGTTGATGTAAACACAGCAACATACATCAATCAACTAGAGCAAGAACTCGAATTCTGGGTAATTATTTTCTTACTATCATTGTTATTTTGCCTCTTTACATTTTACACGACTCAGAGTTACTGATTTTCTGTTATACACAGAAAAATTTATATATGAAGCAACAAAAACGATTCGCCAACCTTCAACAATGGAAATGGGATGAAGTTATCGAAATAAAATCGGATGAAGAAGAGGCTGCAGAGGAAGCATATGAAACTTATGTTCAACAGATTGCAAATGAGGTAATTTTTTTCCTTTCGGTCAGTCAGAATATCCATTTCTTATAACACTATCTTCAATGTTCATAAAAAACAGATTGTAGCAGAGGATATCATTGAGAAACAAATAACAAACTTTGTCAATACGGAGTGGAGCCCTATGCTGGAATTGTGTTCAATGATCAATGAAAATGCGAATTCGTTTGCAGAAATTACAGACTCACCAGCAATGGTGCAAGGAAGAGAAACACATTAATGATGTCTGACATTTTTAGAAGTTTTTATCCTCTTTGATTCCAAGTGTTTCACAATGTTTTGTTATTTAATTTTCCAACTTTGGTGTAAGAATTAGTACTTATAACAATCGTTTGGTCCGTTAACCAACTTCACATCCCTAGACAGCATTATTATTAAATCAAATGCGGAATAATTATAATCATACTATACTTGAAAGCATTTAAATTAATAATTAATGACCAACAAATAACAGCTTATGTAAATGCTTAACGAATATCTACAAATAATATTTAGGAGTATTTACAAAGCTCAAAACATCACAATAATATCATATTTACAAAAAGTAACAAATATTCTTTTACCAGAAAGTATAATTAATATTTTTTAATATTAATTTAACAAAAAAACCAAAACAAATGTTTCGACATAAAAATATATCCATCATTTTTTGTCTTAGTTGAAATTGTGAAACATAACATAATACAAACAATTTTATTATTTACTTACTGGATTTTTAAATGACTAGAAATCTTAAAAAGTAATTTCTATAAAAATCTTAGCCACCGTAAAGGAAAAGCAAAATAATATGTTGCTTTCAACATAATTATTTCATTTTGATTAAAATGTGTCAATTAATAGATATGGATAATGCATTTTCAGTTTAATAATGTTTATTATAATGTATATTATACTTAATAAATAAATTAAACGAATAAATGTTAGTTGAAAAAACCATATTATGTAAACCATTAAACAAGATAGAAAAACCGTAACCAATAAAACTCGAGCTTATAACTTACAGTTATAACCAACATATTATATATATATATATATATATATATATATATATATATATATATATATATATTTATGTTTATTATAATATTTATTTTGAAGCCCAAAGAATGAAATTCGATTATAAAGTCCAACAAATATACATATAAAAATTGTGTAATTGGATGAGAAAGAATTTTTTTTACCAATATCTATAAAAAACCTATAATATATAAATTTTGATCATAAAACTCCAGCATATAACTAATAGTTACAACCAACATATAATATATATATATATATATATATATATATATATATATATATATATATATATATATATATATATATATATATGTATATATATATATATATATATATATATATATATATATATATATATATATATATATATATATATATATATATATATATATATATAATATATATATATATACATATAATATATATAATATATGAGAAAAATTTTTAACCACCGTATATATAATATATATATAAATTTTAAATAATGTTTAAATTTAGGGTAATAACCCCTTTATAAACCCAAATTATATATGGGGCTATAATTAAACGGTTTTTAAAAACGTAACCGCTTCCAGCAAGTAACTTCCTGAGCAGTTTTAAAAAAACTCTATTTCTATCCCACCTTTATTACTAGAATTCAAACTGTCAATCATTATTAGTTCAAATTCACATGGATTTTGAAGCATCATTCAGTTCTGTAACACTTTAAAAGGTACGTTTCAATCAAACATTTATTCATATTCAGTCTTTTTATTTAACATTTATCAGTATTTAACAAGGTTACTGTTTAATATTTATCAGTAATTAACAAGATCATTGTAAACGACACCTAATAAGAAAACTTGTATCATTTCTCAGATACTTTTTCTACATAAATTATAGTAACTTCGTCCTTTATGATCTCTCAACAACAAGGAGAGGTACGTCATTCTGAAATGTTCATCTCTTATAATGTTTAATATTTATTATACATGTTTCATATAAAAAATTGTTTTCTCCGATATTTAAATGCAAAATTCCTTTAATTAGTTATAATGTCGTTTCTTCTGTTCTTACTCATTTAAAGAATATATATTGGGTTGTCCAGAATCATTTGTCATTTAAAGACCATATATTGGGTTGTCCAGAATCATTTGTGACAACAAATACAGATAAAAAATATTGTTTTCTTTTATTTTATATCTATTTAAAGATTTTGTTATCATTGTTTTTAAGAATAATGTAAACGTAGTACTTTACAAGTTTTGTATTTATGAAATTTTATATAAAGTAAAATTATTAGTATGTTGCTAAATCACATACACAAACATTTATGTACATGTATTTTCTTTTACATTTTTATTCATCATACTATTTTTTTAATATTACAGTGCATAGTCTTTTACAAATAATGTATTTATCACACCACTGCAATACTTTTACTACCAAGTAGCATTCATATCATATCATGTTAATTCTTACGTATTTGTCTATTTTTTTTATCGTACGAGCTACTTGTGTAAGGATTCTAATACTATTATGTTAATAATTGATAATTGTAGGGCGTTATTAATTTAAAAAATACAGAACAATAAGTTGATTACTAAAGATGAGAGAAGAGATACGAGAAAACTTACGTAGCACCACAAGTTAATGTGATGTCAGGATTCTGCCTTGTGTGATGTCCCTCTCCGTTGCCGTTGACAATAATTACAACCATTATGAAAACAACAACTTATTACAAATAAAAATTAAATGAAAACATATAACCCACGCTACATACAATAAAATAGTATGAAGCCTAATGCTCTAATGAAGTCCATGTTTTATCTGCAATGCAAATACTTAGATATTAATAATCATTAATCAAATATTTTTTAAAATAACACACCTAATTGTATAAATGACTTACCGTATAACAAATGTTTAAACTCTCATTGGATACGGGCCCACCATGCACACTTGTGAAGAATTAAACAGAAAAAAGATTTATATAAATAATATCCAACCAATTAAATAGGATAGCAACGAACTCACAAAACCAACACACACACACACACACATATATATATATATACACACACACACACACACACATATATATATATATATATATATATATATATATATATATATATATATATATATATATATATATATGTATATATATATATGTATATATGTATGTATATAGTTAAATGAACATCAGATCTGAAATTAAAAGTAAATATATAACATGCTCTGTTGCATACTATGAAGAGTATATACACATTATATGAATATGTAAAGAATATATATGTTAATATATAAATCTGACCAAAGTAAAAATAAAATCATATTCCTATACATATATAAGTTCTCCTTCGGTGATTTATTGGTGTAGTTATAAAAGTTTTCAAACAAAATGAAACAAAAACTACGAATATAACGTAACCAAGATTACATAATCATCAGATGTATAATGCATGCGCCAATCGGAGATATGTCTTCAACTCAAAAATCAGAATTGTAAAACACATTTGTACTGTTCGAAAACAAAATATATGTGTGAGCGTTTGTAGCTCAAGTAAAACAACAAATACATTCTTGAATGAAAACATCAGAATCGCGTCAAGTGCAAGATATGTAAATGTAGATCTATAAAGTTTAATATACGGATTTAGTTTTGTTGTTATAAAAATTTCAAATAAAATAAAATAAAATAAAATCTACAAAGCTGAACACATGCAATGTGAAAGCATCATCAGATCTATAATACAGATCTGTGAAAAAAAATTGTTAAGTAAAAAGATAGATCTGATACAGATCTGTGAAAAAAAATTGTTACCATAAGAAATAAATCAGATGTTAAAAAATAATAACATTGACGTAGATCTACAATTTTTACAAGACTTTTTTTGTGTGAACGTTTGAATAATTAGGCTAGGAGGTTGAACCGATTACGAGGAGGTTGGCACAACCATTCCATCATTGCCAACAGATCTGGGATTTAAAATAAAGAACTATGTTTGGCAACCGTGGAACCATGCGTGTGAGATCTAAATAAAAAAATAGGGATGCATGCCAAAAAAAACGGATCGGCGTTTGAAAAACGTCCGTCCAACGCCTACACTTGGAACTACTAGCAGTCATGTGTTCGGCTGCCGTCGCACCAGTTGCGGCTCCACAAAATAACCACGTATAACCTGAAGATTGGAGTCGCCACACACCGGAAATGAGACCACCACCGACATCTATCGGTTTTCATGCGGTGGCACCACAAGGTACGGCTCATTCCGGACCGGTCTTCCGTTTTTCCCCGGTGGCACCACCGCCGGCGATCCATTCGGTGGACTCCATTTGACCGCCGTTTACCTACCTCTATGTTATACACACACAGTGAGAGAGGTGAGAGAGATGAGCGAGATATGTAGAGAGAGAGAGACATGAGACAGAGAGCTTGAGTGACAGCTTGTGAGAGAGACAGCTGCAAATAATGTGAAGCATATATGTGGGAGGGGATTTAGGTTAAAACCGTATATATTATTACATTTACATGTCATGGGCCGACTCAATTAGCCCATGCGTTTACGGGCTTACTTTACAAATTTTTAAATATAGGAAACCCAGGAACAAGTGTGCATGCGAGTATGGACATTTCCTATCTTCTTTATATATATATATATATATATATATATATATATATATATATATTACTTGTAGCAATAGTAATCAATTTTTTTTTGTTCTATCATTTACATCAACATTAATTTTTATCAAACCTACGATCAACTTTTGTATTTCTCATATGAATAACATCACATTTTTTATTTTGTCTCCTTAATAGCATTAGTTTTTGTATTCTCTCTTTCATTTATGACAATAACTTTTACTATAAATGATCAAAAATATAAAAGTCGATTTTATTAATTATAAAAAAGAAATAATATTGTTATAAATGCTAAAAATGCGTACTGTTGTTTCTATTTTTAACAATTGGCCATGTATATGTGTGTGTGTCTGTGTGTATATATATATATATATCTGTGTGTGCGTGTGTGCGCGCGCGCGCTGTGTGTTCAAGTATGTTTCTATCTAAACCAAAAATTGTTTCAAAGACTTCATGAATTGGCGCCACTTTTCGTATATGCTAATTTTTTCTACATAATTGTCAGCAAATATGTTGTTTTCAACGAATTTAACGAAGGTGGTGTTCGAACCAAAGATGACGGAATCAGAGAACATCAGAAGAATGTTGCCGCATTGAAGTATTCTTAAAATTAATTGCATTGTTACATATCAACTTTTCATTTATTTGTATTTCGAAAGGATATATTTTCTAATTTAGTAGTATTTAGTTACGTTCAAATATATGTACATCTTATTTTATATTAATTTGTATGGTTGTTTGTTTGAATGTTTTGTATTCTACTATTACACGATTTAAAAATAGTTTAATGGCATGCATCACACGGGTAATCCAGTGATATATTATGTTACAGAACTTCGATTGTTTCTTTTAATTCCATTTTTAAAAATTTGCAAGCATCATATATATGAATAAGAAATTAAATAGTAACAACATATGCATCATAAGTCTAAAATTTTTATAATGTAAATGGTTAAAACTTTGATTTTACTCTAACAACCTACGAACACTAGGAAGAAACAATAAGTTTTGGTTGCAACTATTTTATAATTTAAAGGGTTGAAGATGTAACTTTATTGCAACCTATTCGTATGTTCAACGTATCCGAAATTTTTTATCGCACCAAATTGTTAGTTACTCCCAGTCAAAAAGGAGAAAATCTCGGCTAAAAAGTGTATATATACAGACCCAATCCAATGCAATCGTTGCGGTGATCTAAAAATCAATACGTGCACTTCCTTCATCATAACTTATATTAAACACGTTTTTTTTGGTATATAATATTAGACAGACTTCTATGCAAAGATAGTGTTCCATTTTTTCGATTCATTAATATCCGTTTACGCTTTCTCCGGTTTCTTGATCGAATCACTTCGGACATACGTACTTCTCTCGAAGGCACCAATGGGACGGCCGAAAAAGATGAAGGTTGAAAACACACAACACAGCAACACAGAAGCAGCTTTACATGCTAACGCGGTAACAATGCAGTTTTTGTTTTCTATTTTCAATATGTAAACGCAACAAACTATATGAATGAACATTTTTTAAGTATTCCCATAAACCCATAAATTTTTCCCCAAATGATAACGTATATTTTTCATGCCCTTTTGGAGACCGCAAAGGTGGATGATCATATCAATAACCATGATAGTTGCATAATCGACGAAGGAAATACGGCAAATTTGCATCATCAGAAGAGCGAGAAACAAAATGTAGTCTCCGAACAAATAACATGTAAGGAGACAGGTGGTACAAAACCTCATAATGAAAAAGACGATAACAAAGTGCAAACTTCACGTAGACACTCTACTCCTGAGGAAATACAGGCTGAAATTGATCATATCAAAGAGCACTACGATGAGTATTTCCCAGACGGTTGGTGGGAACAAGATGAATGACGTGATTATCAACCTTTGCAATCATTACTTACTTTTTGGTTTATGTCAATCGTTGTTTTTTTGTTGTTTCTAAGCATCGTCTTTATTAACTGTGCTTATTTTTCCTTTTCACTTTCTACATAATAATAATCACAATAATCATGTGTACGTTTTGGATAACAACTTTTCCTTTTACACTTTTATACAAAATCAAAGGTTGTAGTACTATTTGCGTGAATGTAAACACCCAAAAAAATAATTCAATCTGCATGCAAATATGATGTTTTTTTAATTCTACTGCTCACCTTTGACCCTGTATAAACCAGTAAATAAAAAAATTATAACATTCATACAATAATATGATACAATTTTATAACTAACAACCACCATTACATTATATATCTGCTTCCTATAATTTGACTTTTAATGAATGACTACATGCATACGAATACATTTTTTTTTTTTGCATTTATGTGAACACACACAAATAAATAAATAAATAAATAAATATATATATATATATATATATATATATATATATATATATATATATATATATATATATATATAGACACACACATATATACATATATAGAGTATTGTTATGTTGAATATTTTTTATTTTTCGTTAAACCCGGTCACCGACCGGGTAAAAGTACTAGTTGTCATTGTTGGAAATGGATCATCCATCCGTGTCAACCCACACCGGTCATAATGATACCGTGTTAGAATATACTTGAATAATAAACCGGATCAACCATATTGTTAAATCATTAAGATAAATCATAAAAAAATTTCAAACCTGAATCCATTGATATCGTCTTCTTTATGCGGAAACCTAATGACAAACGATCAGGGTTGTGAGAGTCTTCCTCACTTAAAGCCTTAATGTTCTAGACCGAAAAACAGAACTCTGATAAATGGAGATTAGGGATCTTAGAGTTGCTCTGTGAGTTGCATGAAATTTGATTTCATATTTCCAACTGGTCCAACTTTAGTCTTATATCATATCAGTTCATAATCCTTATTGCAATGTAACCATTGCACTTAAGTGAGCTCAAAAAGAAATTAAAACCATAAACTTTATTCTGCAGAAAACAAGAACAATTCACAATAAAACATTAAGAAAGACCTTCAATTAACTCCCACCGAAACAAGACTACATCCGTAATAACACCAACATGAGCAACATGCTCACGAAATACCGTTGGTTTTAGACCTCTGGTTAATGAGTCTGCTAGCATAGATTTTGTTCTTATATTTATGTGAAAATTGTTATCCTAAACTCTCTCTTAATAATTAGAAACTTTGTAAAATTTCTAATATTGTCGGAATAAAGCATAACTGATTTATTATCATGATAAGTCTTTAGTGGTATTTTAATGCAATTAATACTTGCAACACCATGATAAAATTACACAACCATAATCCTATATTTGATTTCTCGTAATAAGCAATGAATTCTACGATCATGTTAGAAAGAGATACAAGAATCTAATTACTAGGCTCTTATACTTTTACTCTCATTGTTAAACATTGCAACCAGATGTAGAATAACTTGCTATTTTAGCATCCCGTAAAATCAAAGTCAGAAAACTAAATGATCTCAGCATTTTCGACTTTCATAAGTGAGCATACTGTATTTTGTTTTCTATAAAAGCACATCATTGCTTAAAATCTTTTGTATCTTATTTCTTTCAAAAATAGTTATTTGAACACTTAAATCCTTTTGGCTATAGGTGTATCTTCCAGTTTACAATCTTTCATGTTGAATCTACTCAAAACAATATCGATATAGCTCTTTTGTGACAATCCAAACATACTTCAAAAAGTGGTTTATAATTATACGAAAACCTGATACAAAATAGGTCTCGCCAAGATATTTCGTTAGAAATTTCTTGGTTTCCAAAAACAAAACCATATCACTATTTACAAGTAGAATATCAACAATATATAGTTACATCAAGATACATTTACTCCCACTATTATTTGCAATAATTAACAATATTTAGCTCAAAACCATACAAGGTAATATAATTTGATAAAAATTGCAATTATACTTAGGGAAACCTAAATTCAAACCATAGATGGATTATTATCTTACTTACCATAAAATTTGGATCTTCAGATTCAATATCTTTAGGTTATTTTATGTAAGACCTCTCATCAATGTCTCCACTGATAAACGTTTCTTTACATCCATCTGATATGACTCAATATCAAATTGATTTAGTAGTGTCATTGTGCCTTCGTTCAATGTCTCCAATGACACATCATACTCCTTACCATACCCTCAAGAGTCTTGTGCCTTCGTTCTACAAAATCATTCATGCTAGGTTTGCCTGGCATTATGTATTGCAGTACTATTCTAAATTCTTTAAGGAAAAAAAGAAATAAAATATCATGTCTGTTATTCTCTTGATCCATCTTATCTGTCGTATTATCATCCTTCACGGTCAGATTTGACGGCTTTATTTTCTTTTCAAGTTGAAATGCAACATCAACTTTCAAAGATTTTGAATAAACGTCCAATGATTGAGATTTCTTGTAAACTGGATAGAGGTAAAAAAAAATAGAGTAGTCTTCAATGAACATGATAGAATATATTTGTCATTCCATTAAATCGTAGGGAATGAACCACAAATATCATTATTTATCAATTTTAAGACATCCTGATCTCTATTGACAGCCAAATTTCTATTGATAGTTTGTTTTTCTTTGATACAAATAACACAGACTTGAAAGTCTGAGTGATAAAAAAAATTTCATTTAACACAAGCTCTTGAGTTCTTTGTCTAGAGATGTATCCAAAATGCTTGTGAAGTAAATCGTACGAAATCCTTACATGATTTTAGTTTGTACCTCTCAAGTGTATTTGTCATGCAAACATATACAAATACTTATTTATTTATTTATTATTAGTATCATATATATATGTGTGTGTGTGTGTCTATATATATATATATATATATATATATATATATATATATATATATATATATATATATATATATATATATATATATATATAAA